>CAAKHD010006387.1:13470-71494 GCA_901007705.1 Fistularia tabacaria
AAATTTGGCGGAGTATGTGATCTATATCTGGCTTGGGTGCTCTCATATATCATGATATTAAAATATTATAGAGAGAAAATATATATATATATATATATATATATATAGAGAGAGAGAGAGAGAGAGAGAGAGAGAGAGAGAGAGAGACAATATCTAGTTGTGGTTATATGAAGACATGTGGATGTGTCATGGGTGAGAATAAACCATTAATACAGAAATACTTGGAATGCTTATGACCCCTGAAGCGGTTCCATGTCATCAAGGTAATTTTTTCCGCCATTATGGATGATGGGCTTTCCTTCTATTGAAAACTTTCACTTTAACATCTATCAAAGCCATGAACACTAGTTTCTCATTCTGCTGGGGAAATTTTGGACAGCAGAAAGAGATGACTTTCAGTTCGACACAAGAACAGTCGCACTTGAGTCACACCGCACTGCAGATTTATGCCTCATGCCACCAGTTGAAGCGAACATTATGACCAGAGAGGTGATTTGGTAGGACATGATGTTGTCACAGTCGAGTGGACAGTTGACCCTTTGCATATCATTTACATTATGATTTCATCACATCAGATGAAATATCTGAATTATTAATTCACATGTGAAAATGTGTTTTGCAAGGTGACCTTTGAACTTTGTCATACTTCTGTCCAAGTGAGGGGCCTTTGCAAGAATCAAAGAAATCTCTCAAGGCAGTCTTATGATATAACGTCCATTAAAACATGGCTGAAACTGCTTCCATCATCTAAATTTTCTCGCTAATGATCTGAGAGGAAACCTGAGACAAATTTCAGCTGGACTGTGGATCAGCCATGATGACTGATGCTGCTGTTTGGTGCCACCACAATTACCGCTGCTGGAAAAATGGTTGTTATCAGCCAAACAGAAAAGTACAGGTAAATAACTTTTAGTATCTAAACTGTTTTGCCACAGAGGTCAGTTTTAGGAATTAATCTGCACCTCGGTCCATTCAGATCCACTGTTCCAAAACTCTGTTTTTCTTTAGCATTCACGATCAATTCCAGTCATAGCAAGACAAACATTTACTGCCAGTTGCAGTTTTCATTTCCACACTAGTTTACACTGTTATCGTTCTGTCATCTCCCCTACTTCTCTCCTACTTCCCACTCTCCATCGTTCGCTCCTTTTTCGTCCTCCATTGCCCCCCCACACACACACACTTTTCGTCCTCTCCAATGGAGCTTTTGTTTTCTAACGGATGAGTTATTGACTTAAGTAGGGCCAATTAATCAGGGTGTAATGGGGCTGCAGGGAGGCCCAGGGAAGCCATGCATCATGGGCCAGAGATGAGCCCTGTCAGCCTGCTCATATAGCCCTCCTCCATCACAACCACATTAACGCCAGACTTAGGAGGAGGAGGACAAGGAGATGGAGGATTGGGAGGATAAAATGGGAGGGAATGAAAAGGGAAATATGAGCAAAAGGATGTATGAATGTGAGTAAGACAGTAACATTGTGAGGGACCACACGTACACTGTCGTGCTGCCAGTTGTCCTTGGCAGAAGTATGATGCCATCTTACCTCAGGTGGCCTGTGTGCATCTTTGTTTGTGTGTCTTTGTATGTGTGTTTGTGTGTGCGCATTGTGTTGTGTCTTGCCCAGATGAGATCCGACACTTGACTGCACATTACACCAAAACATAGCATGCCAGAGATCACAACAGAATCAAAACATCACCAACAACATGAGATATCTGTTTCCCTGCCTTGATAGACAGACTATCACACAAATACACACACGTACAATTTTGCACAAGATATGAAAGGCATTGAGCAGGATCTGATAGCAAATAAAAAAAAGTACTCTTTTCAGCTCAGGTATTCTGTGTGACAGCCAGGATCTGGCATTATAATCCACCGGTCTTTAAGTAACTGAGCAGTATGTCATATTTAGAGCAACATAATGCTGATAAAGTATCCATTCATGGGTGTATAGTGCAATACTTCAGACCAAGAACTCTTGTGAATCCTGTCACTGCATGTGGAGAAAGCCTTCCTCCTGCAAGCCAATTGCATCTGTACAAGCAATGAACATAAACCATGAGCTTAACTTGCTCCCTTCTAGAATAAACTACAACAGTGTTATGTAATATTTTTTGTGTGTTTTCTTTTATCCATACGACTATTCGTTTGCTTAATGCTTCAAAGAGGCAAATCAGTATTCTTATTGCAAGTACCAGCTGATCTGTAAAGCGAGCTGGCGGTCATGGAGGTGTCAGCAGCAGATGCCCACACTTTATGAGTGGAAGCAGGTAAGACAAGAAGAAGAATTACCTTAATTGTCACATTAATTTGTACAGGGAGCACAACATCAGCTAAATATGACCACTGCATTTTACCCATCATGGATGAACCATGAGCAGAAGGCAGCTAAGGAGCAACTCTTGGGGTTCAGTGTCTTACTCAACAACACTTTGACTGACTAGGTGGAGCACCAGAATTGAACCAGGAATATTAACCCCCTGAGCCGTGCCACCCCAGATGTTACAGATGAGCAGCAAATCTACAAGGGATGGCAGTTTTCGGAAACTGATAGAGGAGTTGTAATAATGCAGCAAACTTAATATTAAAGCAAACATGTTCAGTTATATTTCCTTGCCCTGTTGAGGACCGACAGTGATACTAGAAATATGTCATTGTGTCATTTTTACATTATTTTGATGAATTTAAATGATTTTTTTTTATCAGATTATCTGATCTATGTGTATCACCAAAACTCCATCTCATATTTAAAAAGTTCTTCTCTATATGAACGCTGGAAGCGTTAAAAAGAATGTAGCAAGGCGGAAGAAAAATCTTGACCAATAAAAAACCCTTTTGGTACAGAAGACAACCACTGGAGTCAAACCTAAAACCTCGTTGCTGTGTTGTAATCGTGCTACTTACTGCTCCACCTTGCCACCACAAATTGATAACATGCCAGTTATTAATAATTTTTAGAATGTGTGTGAGAAGGTTCACCACGGCCGGCAAGTTTCTCGGTAAGAACCCAAAAATCTGCGCCTCATCAGGCAAACCCTTGCAAATACAGCAGCATAGTGATGAGGTTCATGTAAAATTTATAGCTGCCAGTGTCAGACACGTGTTGTTTCACTCAGCCTGATTGACTTATCTGACTTCCTTTGGTGGAGGCTTTCCAAATATTACTGACATATGTCCATCAAAGCCTAAGGCCTGCCACGCAGCGTGTGTCATGTCATAATCCTTCCCATCACGACACACTAACACTGGTGTAAAATATGCACTTAGCATGCCGTCCATCAATTTTATCTCCCCTGGTTCCTCGCCTTCTCTGCTGTCTCCAACCTGTCACAATGGAAGCTGAAATATTGCCTCTTAAAGTATCATTTTTTCTGCATGACAAATTAAGGGCAGGATGTGAGGAACATAATATCAGCAGCTAATCCATACATTTTTAATGTGTCTGCTTAAGTGAGAGTTGAACTTAACCCTAACAATAGCACCCCCATGCTCTGTCCATTGATTTTAGTGGACCAGTTCCACCGTTTGAGCTGCATACATGAGCTCGTATGATTTCACTGTACCACTGGGGTCGACAACATGCTGTCTTTGTTATCTAAGTGATCAAGAATGAAAACTACACAGCGGGCCCCTTATGAAAACGGAAAACCTTGGCAAGAATACAGATTTTTATAATGACTGCTGCAGAAGTTCAGCTAAGTAAGAGGAATATGCAAAGTACCCTCATCCTTTCCAGAGAGCGGAGAGAATCTGGTGTCTGGTGGCGTCTGCAGTGTTTTTGCCTCAGGGCTAAAATGAGTTGCAAGAATAAACTTTAGGGAAGATAGCAAAGACAAAGCAGGAGAATTTGAAGAACAAATGACTGTCAAAAACTCACTTCTTTGCCGTGTCCTCTATCAGTCTGCTAACATCTATCTCTTGGAAAGGATATTCAATACGTGCTGCAGTATGTGACGCTTTGAATTTAGGAGGGATTGGAAAACAGAGTATTTCTCTTTGTTGTTAATACGTAGAAATATTAAACAGTGTTTCAACACAAATCCCTTTGATGTTACAAGGACTTGTGAGTGATGTTTCTTTCGTTCTTTGCCAGACTCAGCACCACCTAATTTAAGATGATCTTGATATATTAAAACAGAAAATAATGGAGCTCATTCTAAAGCTAATTTCACATGAAATTATTTTGTACTCAAATGTCAGACTTTCAAGGTGTTTTGAGAAATCTGTAGGCTTTCCATGAACATGTTGATGAATGCCATTGAGATTTAGAAAATTTCAAATGGAGCACAGGATGTGTAACACACGGCACATGGCCGCGTGAAACATTTACAAATGACACTTTAATGTACCTGAGTAAATATAAATGTTTGTCATTGCACTTCATTCTTGTTAACCGACATGAACACAAGCACACACACACACACACACACACACACACATAAACACACACACATACACACACACACACACACACACACACACACTCACAAATCATGCAATGTCTGTTTCTACTTTTTTCTAGGTCCTGCCAGTAACTGATATACCTTCTGCATCTCAGCCTATATGTATGTTAATGTGTATGTGTGTGTTGGGTCAGTGTACACATTGGCAGGACATGGAGCTGAGAGAGTTGATTGCGCCTTTGGACAGGGACTGAGTGACATGAAGAGAATGGCGGTGGTTGGATTTTCTAGGAATTGGGATTGTTATTGTGGCGACCAAGGGCAAACTGCAAGACATGTTTTGACATGTGGCCCTTAACTCCTATAATCCATCTTGATCTTTTCACTTTATACAACCAGACATCTACTGTATGTGTCAACTTCCCATAACAAGCACAGAGCAGGAAAGAAGCCTCTTTCTGCCAAGTTTCCCTTATAAACCAATGAAAAGGCCATTAAAAGGGAAGAGGAGAAGATCAGGGCCATTTTTGTTTTCTTAATGTTGACATAGAGAAGGCAATTGTTTATGTATTTTACTGGAAAGGCAAGGAGTCGTCATTAGGCTCTACAAGGTGTGTATATAAAGTGCATTGTTGTCTGTTCGGGATAGCCAATTTTTGAAAAGCTGTGGCCCTGTGATTGACAAGTTACCAGTCCAGGCTGACTTTCACCCATCGTCATGTAGGACTGGTTCCAGCCGCCATGGTGATCCCAAGTGCAGGGTCACGTTTCGGTATAGGCACAGTCAAATACCTTCGCGGTATAGACAATCAATGGACAACAGGTGAGGCTGTTGGCATGGTCACCAATCTATAGCAGTGTGCAGACTACAATTCCTGACATACGGAACATCTGCACCTACTTTGTTCGCCCAACTTACCCAGTGTTTGAAAAACAGATATTTTAAACAGCTGATTTTGGTATCAGTTGTTTTTCTTATCGTACCCTGATTATCATCCAAAATGTATTCTAATCTCAGTCTGATATGAGGCTCACTTCATCTTTATATAAAGTGCTCAATAAAATAAAGGGGACACTTAAACAACACAATGTAACTCCAAATGTTCCCTTTATTTTTTGAGCACTATACATATTATATATGTAAATATGTATATATCGGTCCCTTGGTCCCCCAAGCCCTCTATGACCTCAGTGACACTGTGTTTTAGTTTCTGAGACTGGATCAAGATATGAATTGGACTAAATGGGCAATGAACTATAAGTTGGATTAACTGGAAATATTGCTCTATTTGTCTTTTCTTGCCATCTCTACTGCCCCATCCTCCACTCCACCCACCCTTTCGCAAATATCTGTCTCTCTAGTGGTGGTTTATGGGTAATGTCAAGTGACACATAGAAGCGGGAGCTGTCAACCCTGTGTATGTCGCCCTGAATGGCAGAGCCACTGAGTGCAGGCGACAGGCACACACACGGCACACAAACAATCTTTATACATACACTCCATTAATGCCTCATGTAGGCATTGCAAAGATCGCTGTTCAGTTTATACACTGTCAGCCTCAGCATACACACACATTTTCTCCATTAAGAACAAGGTAGGCCAACTGTCAGACACAGACATTCAGACATCTACTATTGACCTTGGCTGTTTTATTATGTGGTCCACATATTTGACATTGTATATATTAAAAAAAAACATCCTCTAGCACTACCTTTCATTTTCATATTATTGTTCAGATCTTTTTTTTTCTTTCTCTTCTAGCCATGAGGCTGTCAGCCATGTGTCCAGCAACTCGAAATTCATGAGAAGGAGAAAAAGCACGGAAAAAAAGTCAGCAACATGATGCACTGCTATGGGACTGAAATCTCCTCTTCTCTGGTGACATTTGGATTTACACATCTCATTTTCTTGATTGACAAAGTACATAAACACGCTTCAAGTTGAGGAGCTTGGCAAGCTGTTCCCTTCCAACACACACATGCAACATCCTCAACCCTGGCTCTGCCTTCTCCCATGAATTTAGTGAAGGGGTGGGCATGTGACATCCAGTCTTTGATCCATGGCGCTCTCCTTCGTCTGTGCTGCTGATGAGCGATGAGTCAAGTCAGATGGGAGGATAATTTTTTTCTTTTGGAACATTACAGACAGCAGTAATGGGGGGAGTTAGCCGCAGGCTGCCTTTGTCCTACATAGGACTTTCTCCAAGACTGGTTCAAAACTGTGCGTTTTTGTGTGCAGAGGAAGTGGCTTGGGCTGAGCAACTGCCAACCAGCATCCTTCAATACTGTCTCATCTCCTTATGCCCATAGGCCCTGCTGACAGTTTGAATGATGAGGTGACACACACCTGTCAGCACAGGGCTTGACACACCGAGACAGACTCAAACATACACACACATGAGATGGCTGCACAGACAAAGATACGCCCAATTATGAAAACAAACCCTCCAACTATATTCCAAACCCATAAGTGTCTTGATTGTTTAAGGTTTTTTCTACAAGAGTGACGTGGTGCCAAGGTGTGTGTGTGTTTATGCATGTGTCTGTGTTGATGTTCGTGGGTGTATGTGTGTTATTTCTTTTCATCCACTGAAGCGAGATCCCTTTAATGATGTGATTTGTATATTGCTATTTAAGGTTGTTTTATATTAGGAAGATCATTTTTGATGAACTACTTTTCCATTCATTCTTCATAGTCGTGTTTTACATGTGTTTTATATGAGAAGTTTGCTGGGTA
This sequence comes from Fistularia tabacaria, assembly GCA_901007705.1. Taxonomy (NCBI): domain Eukaryota; kingdom Metazoa; phylum Chordata; class Actinopteri; order Syngnathiformes; family Fistulariidae; genus Fistularia; species Fistularia tabacaria. The sequence goes on from CAAKHD010006387.1 coordinate 20,615, forward strand.
CATCAGATTTGCAGTGATATAAGGCCCCCTTTTTCATTCACTGACAGCAAAACTCTAATTATCTAGGCCTTATCTGTGGGCAGCATGTCTGAAAGCATGTCAGAATAACTCAGATTGGACAGTATATGGTCTTCAACCAACCATCTCGCCAAAGTAACGTTTGTGTTGTTATGAATTGAGCCACTGCAGTACATTCTATGGGGGATTCACTGCGAGGATCTGTCTGTGTTGATGTTTATCAGCGACTCGAGCAAAATGACCATCCACTGCAGAAGGGATGTAATTTATCCAGAAGATGCCAGCAAATCGCAGTACATTCGGCAGAAATATCCAACTGTTGAAATGACAAGATTCTGAAAATCGGGGTCCTGTTGCTGTCAACACAGGGGGTGCTCGAAGCATGTCCCATTTCCTGCCCCTTGCCCATCTCCACCTGCCCTCTGCTCCAGAAAATCTGGAGGTGAGAAGGGGAAACAGTTTAACTGGCATAATTGGATTTGGAATTCATGTGTGAGAAGGGCTTGATTTATTAAAAAAGGTCTGAGTTTGATGTGTCATTCCACACATTGGTTTTAAACATTTGAGTTATCTTACAGATATTATGAATGCGTGCACTCATAGTTACCATAAAAAGGTGACGATATAAACAGCACATAAGGAATTTGCTAATATGTCATGACTGAGAATGATCCGTTGAAGTCACTGATTCATTCCTGTCTCCTGTTTTTCAACACAAATATAACAGTATATGGGTGCTGTAGGCCATTACATAATTCTGTGTCTCTGTGTGTATTGGCAGCAGTTGGCATTTACCCCAAAGCACAGTTTCATCTTTATTTTACCTGCCGAGTTGTTTTGGGTTGTGTTTGACATGTCACCTGTAAATCAGTCAGGACTGTCAACGACACAGACGCTCGCAGGATCACAGTCTATTTGCACATGTCAGGAAATCATAGTCGCCTGAATGGAACCAGTTTTACGCGCAGACGTTGAGGGCTCTGTGGGGCTACCAGTTTTGTTTATCCTCTGCCGGACTTGGCCTCAGCTCCTCAACAGCCCATAAAATGAGCACTCAAATGACAACTTCCGCCAAGAAAACCTCAGCACCGCTGCTGCTTATCTTTCTTTCCAACCAAACAATTGCTGGACAGGGGCCAGTAGTTAAGGGCAAATGTAGTTGGAGGAGTCGTTTGACGAGATTTAAATAAGTGGGTCATATTTTTGTCTGTATGTTGAATATGTTTCACTGTGTTGTTATTTTCCCGTTTAAATAATTTCCTATACCACTTGTCCGGAACTCAGGGTCGCAGGGTGGCTGGAGCATATCCGTGCTGTCATTTGGAAAGACATGTGGTTCACCCTCAACCAGTGGCCATGCGATCACAGGGCAACATATAGAGCAGGGGTGGGCAAACTTTTTGACTCATGGGCCACAATGGTTTCTAAAAACTGACAGAGGGGCCGGGCCAGGAACAGATGGATGGAGTGTTTGTGTGAACTAATATGAATGACATAGATAGAATAGAAGTAAAGGAAAAGTCATTACATGAAACGATTTGGTCTTTTAGCAAATCATGAATGTGCAAGGCTCACTGTAAAAGTTGTTTTTCAAATGAATTGATTTCATAACACAGTCGAGAAAGTCACATTCAGTTTCAGTGGGAAAAGTTTTGTTGAGCTTCATTTTTTGCCAATGCATCAAAGTCTGGAGTTGTGTTGTGGCAATTCTCAGGATGGATCCGAAGGTGTTGGTCGGATAACTTAGATCTATGGCTGGCTTTGTTGGTGTTCATGACGCTGAATGTCTGCTCACATATTTAGGTCGAGCCAAACAACTTCAGCATCTTATGTGCCATCCGCTGGAGGTTCAGAAACATTGCTAATCGCTAATTTGAATGCCAGCATAAAACCTGTCTTGGTTGTCATGGTTCTCAGTGCTTTTTCCGGTGGTTCCACGTCATTAGTTGATTTTGTCCACCAGGACAGCTGCTGGGGGGGGGAGACTTCCAGTCCCACTAGTTGCCAGGTTGTGTTCTTTCCCTTCCAAGTGGACAGGTTGCCTTGTTTGCTGTGGGAAGCCACTAAAAACTGACCCTGTCTGTCCCCACGCTCCTTCGCCGCCCTTCGGGAGCCTCTTGCTCTCTTGCTGGGCTTTGTGCTCCCTCCCTGGTCTTCGGGGGCCCAGCAATCCCTCACCGGCCTTTGCACTCCCTCGCCGGCTTTTGTGCTCCCTCGCTGGGCTTCGCACTCAGGGGACCCTGCGTTCCCTTGCCCATCTGCCCTGTTCCAACCTTGACTGTCTCTGATTTCCCCGTTTCATCTGCATTCTGCTATTACAAACTAGCAGAGCCTCAGTAAAGTCTTTGAACTCTTTCTTTGTTGATGTGGAGTCGCAGTGTTGCAATCGATGCGTATCTCAACCATTACATTGGTAATTGTGTTGGGATCTGGGGTTATGAGTCTGTGAAGTTCTTCACCAGAGTGACTCAGCAACGTCACACCCTTCCTCGAATGTTACCCTGCAATCCCTGTTGTTCCAGAGGCCTACCTCCTTTCCAATAAATCCAATAAATTCCTGGGACAGGAACTTGCTCAAAAACCATGACCACTTGAATCGTGGTTTGTCTGTGAGTGGAGGTCAATTGCTGAGTCTGTAAATTAGCCATCAACCTCTTTGCTGCGGCCACCTGTTCTTGTGTTGACTTCTCACTAGAATAGTTAAAGATACTGTATTCTTTGAAAACTGCAAATATTTCAGGGAAAAGGTAAAATAAGTGAGGTTTAATTACAATAACATTTCTTGTTTGGCGGATCGGATTAAAAAGCCCGGTGGGTTGTATATGGCCTGCAAGCTGTAGTTTTTTCCATTGCCTGATATGGAGTCAAACAACCATTCAACGCTTCTCCCATTCACACATCTGGGAAATTTAGGGTTCCCAATGAACCTAGTCCAGCATGTGCTGGAAGAGAATGGCTCGTCAAGCTCCTTGCCTGGAAAAGCGAAGATACTGACTGATATTCTTCATCCTTAAAACCCTCGAATTTCAGGCCCCGTTCAGACCACGATGACAAACAGAGGTCACTGAATGACAATGAGGGATGATGTTAGTTATTCAATGAGTTTCAATTCATGGTTATTAGGTCTCCCATAATACTTGACAGATTGTTCTCATTTCTGTCCCTATTAATCGTTCGCGCATAAATATATAAATAAATAAAATCAGCCCAAGTAGAAAAATACTCTAACCCTTTAACAACATACTTCATAGTGGGGGGGATCCTAAATATTAAATTCAATTAAGCGTTAATCCCCCAGTTGGCATCCCCAGAACCCTGCCCAGAATGAGCGAGGGAATTTCTCAATCCCTTCAGATTTCTTTTTAAACTGAAAATAAGGCGGTGGTCTGAATATTCCGGCTCAAAATACTGGACGACAGTAAACTACTGCTGACATCACTCCAGGGGTCCTGTTAACGGTCAAGCCCATTAGAAATGCAGCCCCTGGGTTAGATAAGGCATCAGCGGCAGACGGTAAAGGGATCTAAACCTCCATGTATTTGTCAACTGGACAGATGCGATGGTGCTGAGCAATGCCTTTAGTTAAACATTGTGTCATGTGACCAACTGAGTGCCAACTAACTAGTCAGGGTTATTGGGTCTGATTGATGTGCAGACCTGCTGGTAAATATCCTTCGAAGATGGAATGCTGTGGCAACATTGATGCATTTGTCCCCGGATGCTTCTTCTGTACAGATCTTTCGAACTCTAATCTACATGATGAATGTCAAACAACCTCTATTGGTAGAGGACATGGTCAAATGTTTGACCAGCAGAAAAAAAAATAGATTACCGTGTTGCATCAGTTAAGGGACTAAGGTCTTCCAGGTCATCAGAAAGCATAGACTTCCAAACCCCATGTTCATGGGATAAAGAGAAATTGGACGTGATGACTCAAAGAGATCATGTGAAGCTCCTGCTCAACTGCACACACAGCACATGATAACAGAAAAAGACACGCCCTGCACATAGATTTAATTTCCCCCGTTGTTTTTCTTACTCTCTGTGCACTGTATTTCAATCTACATGTCCTCCATTTTAAGTTTAACAGCATCAAATCCTTTGTTTTTCAGGATCACTTACCTGGAGAAGGACATTTGCTTGACGTCCTTGAAACAACACAACACAATCACTTACATTTGTCCGAACTCAGAAAAGCAGTTTAAATCACTTAGTGCGCAACCGTTAAAATAAATAAATCATAACTGCTGTTGCGGAAAAGTGAAATAAAGTTGCATGGACTGACAGATTCTGGTATCAGTGACAGAACATGAGAGAAAGGGGTAGATGCTTTCACAGCTGGATGGGTTAATGGTGCACTGAGATTTTTATTGGCCAGTGAAAAAGATATAAAGTACTCTGACGCCAGTCCAAAAAATAGTAGCTGGCGCCATTCACCTATGAAGGCTAGGAATCTACTGTCTTCTGTAAGCAGGAACAAAGCTTTAGGTGAGGCTCTGAATGTGGTTTTTGTCTCTTCCCATTGACCCGCAAAACATAATAGCTATCCTTTTGCTTTGGTTTCCTGTCCATACTTGCTGAAGTCAGAGGCTATTTGTTTTCCTGTGGTTCAAGCTAAGGAGACATGCGTCCTCATGTTGTTCATGAAGAAGAGGGCATCTCTCCACGGTGTGACTCTGAGGGGGACATTAGAGCTGGTGGTCACGCAGTTCTTAAAATGGTACCCAATCACCTCACCTCTATGTGATCGAGATGTATACATGACTGAAGAGTTGAAGGTTGTTGGGCCACTGAGATGGTAAAGACATGGCCTTTTCAGGGATCCTTTCTCGTGGAGGTGCTGCAAATCTCTCCTGACCACAAGGGTGAGCAGGATTTGTAGTTCTTCTGCATCTGCCATTTCCCAATGAGATTTTACGATCAAAAAAACAAGGAGGTGAGTCAGAATTGCAAATTCTTAGCAGCAGTTCAATTGTTCATTTTACCCATCTAAGAAATTTGCCTCAGTATTTAATCCAGTTTCTGTGGAGCGGGGGTGACTTCTGAGAATGTTTCTAAATAATTCCAACTGCCTTTCAAGTGTTATACTGATTTTTAAAAGATTTCAAACAGCCAATTTCACAATGGAATTCCACCGCTTCATTGCAAATTGTTTGAATTTAATGAGGAGAAAAGTTATCAGTGAATAAACAAAGAAGTTTCCAAAATAAATGAAAACCTCAATATTTCTTCCATGGCTTTTAAAATTTGCCAAAGTGTTATCACCATCTTGACTTTTCTGAAAAATATACAGCAATCTCTCCAGCACACATACTTTCACCAGTAACTGCGGAGTTGGTGCGACAGAACACCTTAATTATGGATTAATTGTGTCATTAGCAGGTTTCTGCTGTTGGCACCACATCGGGGCCTGTCAAGGTTAATTACTGGAACATGTTTATTTGCTGTCAGCCACCGCCGCAAGCTGTCACTTGCATGGAAACACAGACAAACACGCAGAGACCCTGTTCACTCAAACAATTCACACGGCACTGGGTTTCCCTCCAGTCCTCTGTTTTCCTGGGGTCTAGCTCGCGCTGCGCAGTCTTCGACGCGCCACCTGAAACACAAACATAATGTGATCCAGTAGTTTCCCACAATCCAAAGCCAACTGCAGCCACCAGGAGCAGCTTCACCTTTGTGGCCCACTGCTTTCTTATTAACATCGCTTAACTGGTTCGCTCTGCAGACAAAACATAAACCAGTCGAATTACCTGTTTCTACAGTTCCTATCATATTCCCTGTCATTACTTTTGGGCAGGCCCTGATTTAGTGTCATCAGACTGCCGGGGATATTTTTCTTATTGTTTTTCTTCTCTATTTAATGGGGCGTGTGACCAGTCAGATGCTTCAATGCATGGGCTCCCAATGCATGGGCTCTAAAATCTTCTCAGAACCCTGCACATCAACGGGGACAAACTTGACAGAGAAAGGTGACCCCGTTGATGTGCATGCATATATGTACACAAACATACACACATATGTGTGCACAAAGAGGAAAGGAGAGAGGGAGAGAGAGAGAGAGAGAAACCAATAAAAAATTTGATCTGACTATTTTGTCGTACCTATATCATCTTATACGACAACTATATCTTCATTCATACAAATTAGACAAGAGACTGTTCATATCTCTGCTCTAGATTTGGGAAATTATAAAGCATTTTAAAAGTATTTTTAAGGCAATTTTTTTATTGCTTTTGCAAAATTTCTGGTAATTTACTTTTGTGTGATTTGGGGGGAGCTGTGAGTTATTTGCAGGTATGTTATTAAAAACAGTTTCAATAATTTTAATAATATGATATAATATAATATAATTTGAATAATTCAATATTTTAAAAATTATTTTCTGAAATATCTTGCATTTATTTTTTGTGGTGATTTCTTGTGGTTTCTTTCAGATTTAAACAGCATTTTTTATCAAAGAGACTCCGCAGACAAAGCTGACAAACAGCTCTAATAATTACCATGCTACTACCTTATTAAAACTAAAAATATTGCACCCTAACTGCCTAACTTAATTTGCATTTCGATTTTTTTTTGACATGGTGGTGCTCAACCTTCATTAGGAAATTAAATCAATGAAAAGTAACACGACACAATTAAATTACTGTCCCAGCACTATGCAAAAATAAAACTGTGTCTCTCAAATGTTTGCTCACTAAATCAAATTGATTGTCATATTGTTAGTGTACAAAAGACTGGGTTCATATAATGTGAAAACAACAACACGGAGAGGGAAGCTGGCATTGCTTCTGCGATTGTAATCTCTCTGACTGTGTCTATTAAAGCCTAGTCAGGTCTGGCTGAGCAGCTGGAAGAGGCAAACCATTTATCAGCCTGTCAGCTACTGCTGCCCTTTTTTTCCCAGCAGGCACAGAGCCAGGCGGTGCAACACCCAATAGTCCTGTCACACATACAGCCACAATATACACATTCAAAAAATTCAAAGTTCGACAAGGAGGAATACCTCATGAAATAATTGAGTTCCTACAAGCACTGTTTGGTTAAACTCTATGACAGCTGGTGCAAGAAAGTACATCAGAGGCTGCGCCCTGGGCTTGAGACACCAGAAAATGTGCACCAGAAAATGTGGACTGAGGGCGCCACCTGCTGTGCCAGCCTTGTACCAAGGACAGTGTACAAATATACACTGATAATTTCACTAAAGAATTTGAAAATTTTTAGTTTTTGTTTGATTAGTCCATTTCAAGTGCAACTGAGATTCCAAATTATTCTGCCATGAAGGTTTTATATACTTTTTTTTTTAAATAAACGAGGCACACCTTTAACGTAACAGGTGCCATTATGACCACACAACACTGTGGGGTCAGCTGTGGCTCAGTTGGTAAAGTGGGGTGTCCCTCCAATCATAAGACTGATAGTTTGATTATCACATTGCATTGCTGCTCTGCTGCCATGTTTTTGAGAAAATACTTTGAATTTAAGCTACTCCATCAAAAAACACACATTCAGAAAGGTTTGTAATTATTTTACAATCTTCTCCCGTCGCAGTACACATCTTTTCTTTGGAGCAAAATGCCTAGCATGTTACTACATGAGGAATATTTATTTGTGTTTCTATAAACAGGACATAACACACAGCCTGGGACACATTCAGTTTTTAGAAAGACATCTGTTTCCAATCCATCTATCTATCTATCTATCTATCTATCTATCTATCTATCTATCTATCTATCTATCTATCTATCTATCTATCTATCTATCTATCTGCTTATAGTCAGTTAGTTAGCATAGTCAGTTCAAGACAATGTAACCTTGTAACCAATGTAGCCGCCGGACTGGCAGACCAGGGTGGTGATCCCCCTTTTTAAAAAGGGGGATTGGAGGGGGTGCTCCAACTAAAGGGGGGATCACACTCCTCAGCCTCCCTATTAAGGTCTATTCAGCGGTCCTGGAGAGGATGGTCTGCCAGGTTGTTGAACCTCAGATCCTGGAGGAGCAGTGTGGTTTTCGTTCTGGACGTGAAAAGTGGACCAGCTCTATACCCTCAGCAGGGTCTTCGGGGGGGATGGGAGTTTGCCCAACCAGTCTACATGTGTTTTGTGGATCTGGAGAAGGCATTCGACTGAACCGGGAATATGGCGCACCAAATCCTGTTATTCGGGCTGTTCGGTCCCTGTACAACCAGTGTCACAGCTTGGTCCGCATTGCTGGTTTTAAGTCGGACACGTTTTCGGTGAGAGTTGGACTCCACCGGGGCTGCCCTTTGTCACCGATTCTGTTCATAACTTTATGGACAGAATTTCTTGGCATGTCATGGTGATCTGGTTTGGTGGTCACAGGATCAACTCTCTGCTTTTTGCTGATGATGTGGTTCTGTTGGCTTCATCAAGCCATAATCTCCAGATCTCACTACAGCGGTTTGCAGCCAAATGTGAAGCAGCAAGGATTGAGATCAGCACCTCCAAATCCGAGACCATGATGCTCAAGCGGGAAAAAAGGGGAGTGCCCTCTCTGGGCTGAGGAACAAGTCCTGCCCCAAGTGGAGGAGTTCAAGTATCTTGGGGTCTTGCTCATGAGTGAGGAAAGGATGGAGCGGGAGATCGTCAGGCGGATCGGTGTAACGTCTGCAGTGATGCGGTCTGTCAGGGTGAAGACAGAGCTGAGCAGGAAAGGCAAAGCTCTCTATCTTCCGCTCGATTTTCGTTCCTACCCTCAACTATGGTCACGAGCTGTGGGTCGTGACCGAAAGAAGGAGATTGCGGATACAAGAGGCCAAAATAGTTTACTCTGCGGGTTGGCCAGACTCTCCCTTTGATGTAAGGTGAGAAGTTCGGCCATTCTGGAGGAGCTACGAGTTTAATCGCTGCTCCTCCGCATACAGAGGAGTCAGATGAGGTGGCTCGGGCATCTAGTCAGGATGCCTTCTGGACCGCTCTCGGGGGGAGGTATTCCGGGCATGTCCATCTGGGAAGATGCCACGGGGAAGACCCAGGACACGCTGGAGAGACTATGTCTCTATACTGGCCTGGGAACGCTTTGTGGTCCCCCCAGAAGAGCTGGACCATGTAACTGGGGAGAGTCTGGGCCTCCCTGCTCTGGCTGCTGCCCCTGCTACCCGACTTTGGATAAGCAGTAGAAGATGGATGGATGGATGGATGGATGGATGGTTTTTCCCGACACCTGATACTTGATTAATCTTCACTACCATTTCCACCATTCTTTTTCCAACCAGAAATCTGGAGGATCTAAAGGAGGAACAGTTAAGTTCCCAAAGCAAACTCCCAGTGACTTCTTCCACGATCATGTCATGGTTTGAGTGTGGGTTTTTTTTTCTTTAAACTGAAGCAAAACTGAACTTTCAGACTTTGACAGAAGATAAATCACAAAAACAGCCGCCATGTCTGAAGACTTTATGTTTTCAGATTGTCACATCCATCCCATTCTTTTCATAGCAGGACTGCCTTTGATTTAAAAAAATAAAAACAATTTTTTTTAAAAAGGCCACTTCAAGTGATAACAGTATTGGGGTCAAAAGTCAATGTCATTGTAACCGCAAATCCAGCCTGTCCCCGCAATGAATACCTCAGGAAGGAATTAAGAGGATTTCATCAGATATGATGTCTTCAAGGACTCAAGTATGAAGCGAAACGGAATTTGGTTGTCAAATGTCAAAACAAATTTAGCCACAAATTATAACATTTCATACAAATTTCAGCTAGGATTAAATAAGAACACTGAATTTCCAAAGGTCAGCCCCTTTGTAAAATCAAAACACTTATCTGGTCATTGTTGCATTCCTTCAGTCTTCATTTGGTTAGTCTAAACAGATGTGGAAGCAAATCTCTGCTGGTTGGCGGCCGCAAACTGTAATGTGGTCATTTGGGTAATTTAAATATCAAATTAAACTGATAATAGTGACTACACACTTTTTGTCTGGCAGAAAGGGGCAAAATAAGAGAACATTTTATTAATCCCAGGAAGAGCATGAATCAGCATGTACAGTTGAATTATCTCATATCAGAAAAATACAGGTATTTAGAATATTCTACCAAATTGACAGTATAAGTTATGCAAAGACACAAAAACAGGTAAGTGTACAAAAATGATACGATTGATATAATGTAGACATCAGATTGCTGTGTAACAGATGTCAGGTACATCTATGATCAGCCTTAAGGTGCTCCTCGATCCCAGCTCATAGTTGGGCAGATGAGGCTCTGAAAGACCCTCTCAAAGATCCTCCAGACTTCCCACTTCCAGCCAAGGAGAACTAGATATGCCTCCAAGCTTGTCAAGAATGTCTCCCATCACCCGCACTGAACAAAATATTCTGCTATACTATGTAATAAGCACAAAGTAATTGAACCACATCACTGATATGAGTTGGTTGGTACATTGATAAAGCATCATTTCTTCAATGCAGAAGGCTTTATTCTTCAGCTGTCATGAGGTGTAGCATGGTACTGAAATAGAATGCAGGGGACATGAAATGGGAATAAAATTCAAAAGTTTATTCGGAGTCTTGAATTTTACAGTCTTCAGACTGTACCTTTTTCCCAGTTCACCTTCACCCCGCATTTGTGGATGTCTTCATTAATCTCTCAAGCTCACTCAGCCGGGCCCTCAAGCGATGCCACCTGACGTGAATTCTCCCGGTTACTTTCTTTGGAACGTCCCTGTGATCCATGTCCATGCCTTCGACAGCCAGTTTGCCGACTGAAAAGACTGAACGACTCCAGGTCTACATTTAAATACATTACATAAGATACAACTTTGAAAAGACATGACAGTGACCTTTGAAAAATACATGTCCTATGATCACAGTCTGTGACATCTAAAAAAAAAAAAAAATCCGGGAAGCAAAAATATCTGACATTAAATGCACTTTTGGTGCTGAAGGAAAAGTAAACGCATATTGTGGTTTATGTGCATTAGCATTTTTAATTGGACAAAGCAAGAAAACATTGATTACAGTAGCAGAGTCATCAATTCTCAGGGTTTAACACCTTTCTAAACAAAAGGGTGTGAAAATGTCTGTAGGCACTGCCTAATTAAAAAGAGTATCTTGTCGGCTAAAAGAAACCAGCTCTATAAGGCAACAGTTACAATGTAGGCCTCCCCATTTCTCTGGCAAAACAGAGCAAGTGTAAAGTTTGAATACACTCAGATTTCTGATATAAAATACTGGCGTTTCAATAAGTATTTAAAAAACATCAGAAGTGTCAAACATGTTCACCTCTTCAACATTTGAATTGTGTTTAATTTTAAGTATGCACTGCATGGCAATGCTTGTCATATCCCTGCATGGAAGTATGTGTTGCACTGCGCCAGTGTCGCGTCCGATCGCAACACTCTGCTACGTACAATGTTGGAGTTAACTGTTGAGTTATTCAAACAAAAATGAAAGCAAGCACCCACAGTTAACAGTAGCATTTTACTTACATTGTTTCAAATGAATGGTTATTTACATGTGGCTAAAAGGTTTGAGGCTGTTTGTAAAGATAGGAAGGAGAAATGGAATGCAAAAAAAAAAAACAAAAAAAAATAAAAACAAACAGGAAACTCTTGGTTGTTATATTTGTCCAAGTACAAGAGAGGAAAAACTGTGCAATATTTATCTGCCCTTAGAGAAACAGCAGTGGCAATAATCCCTGCAATTGGTTTTAATCCAAGAGAACAAATTAAACAGATTTCCATTTCTCAAATAATAACTAAGGATCATAACTTAGCACGACTCAGACCACCAGTTTCTTCAAAAAAAACAAAAAAAAACTTGTCAGCAATGAGGAGAGATGTGGAAACAACCCAAGGGAGAAAAAAAAATCCAGATGTTTCTCCTTTACAATTTTTATTCTCATTTACATTTAACTTAAAAATGGTAAGAGCCCTAGTTTGCGGCCAGTCTTGGCAACCACTAAGGGTTTTAATACCTGCGAGGGTCAAATCCTCCTTGGCTCCCGATAGCTCAACCCCCCCCAAAGATTCCCATTTTTATCTCCTACAGAGGTCAACCTTCCCATTAGGATCCACATCCCCGTAAAAGTCTTTGTCCTGCCACATTGGTAGGCGGTGGTAGACAGCCCTGCAGGGCACCTTACAGCCAATGAGAGGCTGATTGTTGATAAATCTCCCGCCCTGCCCCTTATCAGTGTGTTGGGTATCCTGCGGCTCCCATACCGGGCTGGTTGGCTAGCATACTCCCATTCAATCCCTGTGTAGGCTCCATAACCCCACCGTTACTGATGGCGCTCATGCCAGTCCACCCAGCACTGGCCGGTAAGTGACTGCAAAAAAAAAATAAAAGAGAGGAGGTACAGAGACAGAAAGACAAAATGCCAGCAGGTTAGAGGAGACAAGGCGAAAGGGTGCCAAGGGACGGTATATATTAGAGCTACTAGAAACCGGGGGGAGGGGGGGGTGTGAGAGAGAGAGAGAGAGAGAGAGAGAGAGAGAGCAAGAGAGAGAGAGAGAGAGAGAGAAAAAAAACAGTAATCAGAGGCTATGAAGCTGAGGCAGGCTGGGTAAAAATATAGCTAGCAAAAACAAGGGTGGGGAGGGGAGAAAGTGAAGGGCTCTTAAAAGGGCCAGAGGTGAGTATTTTTAAACATGGGTGGACAAGCAGACAAAGAGCATACAGGTTAAGCACAGTGAGCTATCTACTCCCCCCCCCCCAACCTGGTAGCCATGAATCTTAGCAAGCTACAAGATAATTCACTTTATGAGAGAACAGTGATTATCTTCACTTGTCTTGCAACATTTGGCTGCAGTGCAGGCGATCTAAATGCTGGATCATGAAGCATTTTATGACTGATGTACTAATCAGAGTTCTAAGTTCAGTGTGGAGGTTGGCAGCTTATACATGAGAGTTTTGTCAAATTTCAAGTCAACGGAGGCCTGGCCTCTTTCTTCGGCATTGTGAAATTACTGTACAATTAACAGACACAAGGTCAATGTTTGTGACTATATCTATCTCTAAACCTTTGTACAGAGCCTATTTATACAGTTGCTACCAAGAACTTAAGACTGTCAAACAACATATGGCCGTTCCTTTATTTTTCTTGGGTGCACAAAATGTCACAGCACACTGGCTGTCTAAATAAAAACAAAAGTTTGAAAACAACCTACAAATGATATTTAACATATCCTGGCATTCATATACAGATCCAATTTTCAGGTGCTTATAAAAATAGAACCATTAAATCAAAAAGGAAAAGAATCAAATGACATGGATGGTAACACAAAACAATTGAAAACCCTCGAACACAGTTCAATCAAAACCTGGTCTCAAGAACAGTGAGTGAAACCTTTGCTCTCAGCTTTCAGTGTTTGTCTTGTCCAATTTAGTCAGCTATAATTAAATCCACCGACATTGAAAAATATATATTTATCTTTAATTAAAGGCAGTTTTCACATTTCTGAAAAAGCTGACAGGTTAAAACTATGTTCTAATAATTCAAGTGACATAAACAGATGCCATTTTGGAAGAGATTCCTTCACTTATCAGGAGATGCCGTGCATAGTGATGACACACTGAAACAACCAAAAAGTGAAAGTTCAGACTGCTGTTTACGTCTGTGATTTTTTCTCTCTATCTTCTGAGGATCGAGGTGGGAGGCTGATGAGGGGAGAGGGAGTAGTTGGGGTTGGGGGAGGGCGAACACGGTTCCCCCCCTTCGGCCAGAGCTGGCTCTCGCTGCCCCAGTCTTGGAGGGACTCTGGTGGTGCTGGAGTAGAAGGAGGCGGTGAAGGGGAGCCCCGTGCCCACCGAGCTACTTACTTGAAGCCCTGCTGGTTCCAGGCCTGGCTATAGACGCCATAGGTCGGGACCTGCCACCCATTGGGAACGTACTGGTTGATCTGAGGCCCATTGCCATACCACTGGCCCCACTGGCCATAGGGCTGAGCTGCAGGGAAGCCCATCTTGTTTTGCTGCAGGGTAACAGACCACAACACAAAAAACAGTACCATCAGTGCTGACTAAGATGGAAAGTAAACATTTGTGCCCTCGAGGAAGTTACATTAAAATATCACACATTGGTGTCCTTTGTATTGCCAATGATTGACTATTGAATTTGACTGAACAATCAAAAATCGTAACTGTCCTTATTCATACTCAAAATTTTGATCTGTAGCTTTCAGTTTTGGAAGGCACACATTTTTGGAATACAGTACAACGCTTAAATAATCGACAATAACCACTGAGTTTAGTGAACCATGCTCCATTTAACCTTAAATAGCCTTAATATGCCTTTTGATACATGGATCAATGTCATAAAAAGGACTTTTTAATTAGTTTAGAATAATCAGTGTTAAATGATAAAATTTAAAGGCTGCTTGTCATAAAACATGGTCATGAAATATTCTGAATTTCCTGCTGGATGACACTAGATCCTGATCCTGACTTGGAGTTCGGAGTACAATTCAACGGGCAGTTCAAGCATGTTGTAACCTTTGGCCAGGGTCCAAAATTAACTCACCTCACTAGAAAACCCTCTTACAAATACACTCAAAAAAAAACTATTGGCTATACCGATTCCCTCCTTGAGCTGCCACCTTATCGAGGTGAAAGGGTTTGTGCGTCCCACTGATCCTGGGACCTATGTTGTCAGGGGCTTTACGCCCCTGGAAGGGTCACCCAAGGTATGCAGGTCCCTGGTGAGGGACCAGACAAAGCCAGCTCAGAAGACCCTCATGAAGGACAATAAGTTTGGACTCAATTTTCCCTGCCCAGACGCAGTTCACCAGGCTCAATGGCAAGTAGTGCTGGCGGCCAGGCCTGCACTCATGGGGCTTGGCCAGAAACAACCCAAAGGGTTGACATGGGTCCCACTTCACCTGGGCTCACCATCCACAGGAAGGGCCAAGAGGGTCGGGTGCAGTGTGAGCCGGGCGGTGGCCACAGCGAGGGACCTTGGCAGTCACGGGGCATGGAAAGTCACCTCTGGCAGGCTGCTGTGTGAGGCTAAGAGATTCCGACTTGATATAGTCGGACTCACCTCGACGCATAGCATGGGGTCTGGAACCAGGCCTCTTGAGAGAGGCTTGACACTTTTTTACTCTGAAGCTGCCCCCATTGAGAAGTGCTGGGCAGGCGTGGGCATACCGATTGCCCCCCCGACTCAGCGGCTTTACGTTGGGTTTCAACCCCGTGGACCTGGTAGCCTCCCTCCGCCTTCAGGTGGGGGGATGGGTTCTGACTGTTGTTTGCAGCTATGCACCCAACAGCAGTTAAGTTTACCAACCCTTCTTGGGGTCCCTAGGGGGGCTGCTAGCGAGTGCTCCTACTGTGGACACCTTTGTTCTACTGGGAGACTTCAACGCTCATGTGGGCAGCGATAGTGTGACTTGGAAGGACGAATTGGGAGGAACGGCCCCGCCGATTTGAACCCAAGCAGTGTTTTGTTATTGAACATCTTTGCTTGTTACGGATCGTCTATAACAAACACCATGTTCAAGCATAAAGATGTCCATATGTGCACTTGGCTCCAGCCACCTGAGGCCGCAGTTCTTCGACTTTGTGGTCATGTCGTCTGACTTGCGGCCGCACGTCCTGGAAACTCAGGTGACAACGGAGCTGTCAACTGATCACCACCTGGTGGTGAGCTGCACCTGGTGGTGCACTTGGCACCAATGCACCTTCGGGCACAGTTCTTTGATCGACCTTGTGGTCGATGGTTGGGGAGGATGCCGGTCAGACTTGGCAGACCCAAATGTAACGCGATAGGTCTGCTGAGAACGTCTGACAGAGTCCCTTGTAATGAGGAGTTTAGACTTCCACCTCCGACAGAGCTACAACCTCTTCCCGGGGGGACACTGAGTACGAATGGGCCATCCCCAGCAGGGATGCCGTCAAACTGAAGAAGGAGTCCTATCTGGCCTGTGGGGCTCCGGATGCAGCTGACCGGCAAGCCAGGCGGCATGCGGCATCGGTGGTTGTCGAGGTAAAAACTTGGGCATAGGAGGAGTTCGAGGAGACCACGGTGAATGACTTCCAGTTGACTTCGAGGAGAGTGCAGAAGTGCTCCGTCAAAGCTGTGTACATCGAGAACAAGGCGCTGTTGACTTCAACTCGACATATTGTAGATCAGTAGCAGTAACACTCATCAGCCTCCCTGGTAAGTTCGATTCAGCGGTGCCGGAGAGGAGGGTCCGTCACGAACCTTGGTTACAGGTTTTCGTCCTGGTCGTGGAACAGTGGACCAGCTCTCTATCTTCAGCAGGGTCCTCGAGGGGGCATCGGAGTTCGCCAAATCAGTCTACATGTGTTTGTGGCCACAGGATCGAGTCTCTGCTTTTTGCAGATGATTTAGTTCTGTTGGCTTCATCAAGCCATGATCTTCTGCTCTCACTGCAGCGGTTTGTAGCAAATGTGAAGCAGGAAGGATTAGGATCAGCACCTCCAAATCCAAGACCATGATGCTCAACCAGAAACGGATGGAGTGCCCTCTCCGGGTTGGGAAAGAGGTCCTGCCCCAAGTGGAGGAGTCCAAGTATCTTGCGGTCCTGCTCACGAGTGGGGGAACGATGGAGCGGGAGATCGACAAGCAAATCGTCACAGCATCTGCAGTGATGCGGACTCTGTACTGGTCTGTCTTAGTGATGTCAGGAGCCGTGGTAGTGACCGAAAGAACGAGATTGCAGACACAAGTGGCCGAAGTCGAGAGACTATGTCTGTAGGCTGGCCTGGGAGCACCTTGGAGTCCCCCCAGAGGAGCTGGACCATGTGGCTGGGGAAAGGGAAGTCTGGGCCTCCCTGCTCCACTTCACCCGTGACCCAACCTCGGATAAGCGGTGGAAGATAGATGGATGGATGGATGGATGGATGGCCATACTGATGGATGCCTACATATCATACATATTCTGATGTTTTTAATCTCTTATTCCAATACATTCATATTTGAATAAATTTGATCCAGAGCAGAAGAAGAAATGTAAGTATTTATTAGCCAGCTGTAACTGTACAACTCCATGAACCAAGAACACACATTCTGACCACCTCCTCCCTCTAGAATCTGTGTTCAAATCAGCCCCCAAACTAAAAAAACTTATCTTAGTTCAAAGTTGACAATCTACGCTATCAACCAACAGACTGCAGCAGGAGAGAAACTCTCAATACTTATGCTCCATTTCTCTACACAATTACAGCATCTCCAGGCAACCAAAGTTGAGCAACTCTTCATGTCAACTTCATTAATGCTTTTTTTTTTTTAAACTTGGGTAACCAAAATATGTCTCATAGCTCTTAATCATCAAGTGGATATACAGTAAAAAAGGATGTCTTTTTTTCTGTGCATAGTTTTTTTGTGCAGTTGGCACAACATTTGCAAGATTAAGTGATTAGTTGGAAGCCATAATTTAAAACCAAAATCACAACTTTGGGCCCTGTCGCCATACCTACCCAGTTGTTCCACAAGATGGCACTATTATCCCCAAAATTGAAAACTCCCTTGGGAAAGCAGTCAGACCTCTGGGTCCACTGTTATAAGATCAAATATAATCTAACAACAAACACCCACCTGCTCATCTAACATCATCTATCCTTTGCTTATTTTTTGCAATGATCAGTGTTTCTACAATCATCATTTTGATGTCTCTCACTTGGGATTTCAACATATTTTTTAGAGGTGAATGTAACCAGTCTAGTATTAATGTAGTTACAATGACTGGGAAAGCAGATTTACTGTACAGACTCTGTTAGCAAAAACAAGAATTCTGGATGTGACTCACATGCACAACGTATATGACTAGTTTAAAATCAGTCACTTTTATGTTATGCAATATAAATGCCTGGTCCCGTTTTTGTTTTGAGATTTTATGAAATGAGGAAATGATGTCAAAGCAGCAAGCAGTAATTGTTTTCTTACCTGTGGCATTGGCATCTGCTGCATTGGGTTCATCATGTCAGGGGTCTCTTTGCCCCAGTAGCATTTGACAATATGGCCCTCTAGCGCGGTCCCATTCACTGACACAATGGCGTGGGCTGCTGACTCATGGGAGTTAAATCTGGACAAAAAAAAATAGAAGAAAATGCTGAAACTCACATATATATGTATTAGAACTGCCAGGCAAGAGGTAAATAAAGAGGAAGTCCAAAGAGGAGATGTGTGGATGTACTGAAAGAAGATGAAGTTAGTTGGTGCGACAGAAAAGAAAAAAACACAGAATAGGGTTGGATGGAGGGAGATGATTTGTCCTGGCGACCCCTGAATGGAGCACGACAATAAGATTGGACTGCAAATATGCAATGATGTTCTGCCATTTTCCAATTAGGAGGAAATAAAAAGGTACAAGATTTATAAAAGTGAAATATCTGTTACAGATAAAACACTTAACTAAACACGGTGGTGCTGTGTCTTTATTACACACCAAATTTTCAAATTCAAATAGATATGTGGAATCAATCCTCACCAATATCATATCGCTAGGCAATATGAGACAAGATAATTGCAATGACATGATAAAGAAAATGATTGCATGAGAATACATTTAAAAACTAGTCATATAATATGCTGGTCCTGAGTGGTAAGATCACTTCTTGACTTTCTTTCTGCCTTTAAGGGAACTCATTACAAAACCTTTGTGTTGTGAATGTCTGACCAGAGTGCTAAGGCACATATTAGTGGGACTCCATGAGACTCAAGGACACAAGTGCAACGTTTCATTTTATTTGGAGACTCCACATCAAAATGTTTCCACGCACCTCACAAATGAATAGCCTTTGTCTGGGAAAACTCTGATTTCCATTATCTGTCCAAAAGGGGAGAATGTCTGTCTCATCAGTTGTTCTGAAAAACAAAGAGAGCGGGGACACTGATCATAATATGCCATTTGCTTCATGGAGAAAAATAATAAAAGCCTCTGCCTTCGCATCCAGAGTTGGGAGAGTTTATAATCAAAAATCCTAATTTTGGAGTGTGTTGCAAATTATCCTAACAAGACCATAAATGGTTTGTAACCACTGATGTAGAGGATCCAACCATAGAATCAAAGAATTAGAATAGTTAAAATTAACTACTTCTTGATCCAATCTTACAATCATTTGTTCTTTTATGCTGTCAATTTCCCATGTTTAGGAGGTTGTGAAAGGTTCTATTTACAATGGTTTTGTAAATGGTCAGATTGACTTTCCATTTCCATCAAAAATCATGTAAACATCAGTAGTATATTTACAGATGGCTGATATCAGACGTTTTTTTATTCACAACTGCTCCATCCCTACTTTAACCGTTTCCAATAACTTTGCTAATTAAGTCAGTTTTCACTCATTTGCCACTTTTCCCCTCAGTATACTCTAATATCAAAAGATCAGTAAATTAGCAATAAGTCAGCTTCAATTTTGGGCAAAAAAACAACAAAAAACTGCTACCTAAATAAAACAAGAATGACCAATTAATCACAATAGGAAAAAAATATATTAAAATTATATTTTAAGTCAGATAAACGACACTTCTAAACATAATTTTCAGGATGATTTTTCATGTTTTAAATAATGTGTCATTTAACTATAGCTGGGGGATGCACTAAGATATTTTCTTTTTGTTGAGTGTCTTGCATGAGATTAAAGATCATGGTTGTTAATGTCAAGAACATTCTTGTGATTATTTAAAAAGTTCATGGTTTGTAGAGCAGGGAATATGTTGAGTCAAAGAGGTTGGTAAATTGGCCTGTGCTAAACAACAAAAATACCACTCTGAGGGTTTAAAAAGCTCAGTTAACATTCAACTGCATTGTTTCTTTGAGTGAAAGAATATATTAATGCAATTTAATCGCTCTCTTGGTTTGGAGCAAGGCTGGGGACACATGCCATCCATGATGCACAGTCATTACCTGCCATTAGTTACTCATTATTTTGTCCTCCTTAAACATGCAAAGCTGGCTTTCACAATTGAATGCCATTGAAAATACAGCAATACATTTAAAAAAAAATAGCTAAAAAAGTGTTCTGACCTGTGAGACCTGTGCTGACGCCACCACAGTATACGGTGCAATTACTGGGGCTGGACTGGCTCACTACTTCATCAAAAGATAGGTGCTTGGAGTTATCTGCCAGGATAAAAGTATGCTCCTATTAACACATTAATCAAGCATCTGGTGTGACCATGCAAAAATGTTTGTTGTAAACACACTATCATAGCTGGTCTTTGGGGCAGGGGGCTTTCTTGTGGCCCAATTGGTTCGGATCTGTCGACCTCCTAACCACTGGCCACCCATCTGCTGAATGGCATTCTCTGCATCCTGAAACCAGAAGAAAATCCTGTCATCAGCCTGCTGTTTACATTAAGGTGCAAAACATTATAACAATGCATGCAACTACCTCAGCCTAATAAATTCAAATATGGTTTTGGTGAATTTTATACTGGGTTTGTAAAAGATAAATCATCCACCCTTTACAGAGCTGTTACTGTGAAGTTGTGACAACAATTTATTTGGAGTTTACATACCCATTTGTTGAAGAAAGACACAAAGCCATAGCCTTTAGATTTCCCTGTAGCCATGTCTTTGACAACACGGGCATCTCTGTGAACATAATCCCCAAAAACAGTGACATCAGACACTCAAAATCAAAAATCATTTGGCTAATTCGTCACCCTGCAATGTGTTCTCCTTGCTTTTCCTCCGCATTTGTGATTTGTAAGAGACAATGTCTAGATCAACATGCATCCATCAATTTTTCTCATCTTAATTTAGTGTCTTTAAGTCAGTATCAGCAACACACTTACGATATCCTGCCAAACGGACCGAATGCTGCTTTAACATCTTCTGTTGTTATTTCTGGGCTGAGGTCTCCAACAAAGACATGAAAGTGATCTGGCGACAAAGAAAAATAGAGCCATTTATTTTCTCATCACACAATACACTATTTCATGGTTGATACTCTTTAACTGGACATTTTTTGAATGATCTACCTATAAATAAATTCCCCGCAAAAAAAAATATTTATTTGGTAAATCTTCTGTCCTGCTTTTATATCACGATAAACTCAGACCAAATTAATTAATAAAAACTGAGATATCATATATAAAATCCAGCTTTTCATGCATTTATTTTCAACTGATTATACTATACCATTGAAGGAAAACAACATAAAAGCAAACTAAGGGAACTATTTTACTTACTACTTGTGTCTTTTTTTTGGCTGGTTGGTGTCGTGGCCCAGTTGACTTTGACTTCCTGCAGAGTGGAAGAGAGAAAACAGGCCAGGTGCCGAATGTTTACAGGATTTACAAAATAACCTTGGTAAGATTATATGATCTGAAGGCTGACTTAACAATTGGTGAAAAATGATAGTCAATACTAAAATAAGACTGCTATGAAAACGGTCCTGTCCTTCACACCTGAGTTTGTCAGCTAGCCTCATGAAATGTTTATAGCATCAAATCGATATGGTTCAATGACAACAGGAGAAAACTTAATTTACATTACATGTAGATGGAATACCTCTGTCACCTAAAGGGGCGCATTAAGAATTAAACAAAGGTAGTCTTTTCAGGCTTTTCCAGTTTGAAATCAGACCAGAAAGGTAAAACAAATGTGCTTTAATAGCTAAGGGGTCTCAAATACACATCTGAGCAAGATCTGGTTTGAGAATCTATTACTCACACAGCTAGCGCTTATGTATTAGCAACACATAAATCCACCAAAAATGAGATTGAAATGCTTTCAACACATTTTTAAAAGGGTACAAAGATTGAATGTGCTTCTTCTGGGGTAACTCTCACATCATTTATTTCTTTCTCAACAGGATACAATTTTAGCTATGGATTTCCTATCAACAGGTTCTAGAGATTTCAGACATGATGTGTGAGCTATTCCAAGGCTGATTCCAAGTGGGTTGAATATGTGGAAGCGCTGCTGAACACCACAGCCATAAGAGCCAATAACTGCAATAGAAGAAACCTACACTGGCCATTTGTTACAACTCATCTGCAGAATCACATGTACATTTGCAATACTGTGTACAAGTTTCTCTACCCATTGAAAACATTCATGAAAATCAATAATGTGTTGTGAAAAATGCAAATGAAATCATCCTGTACATTCTTTTCCTCTTTCCCTTTAGGTGCATTAAGCAGCATAAACATGTTCCTCAATTTTGTGGTTTCCATAATTTTAATCACTACATTTATCGCACAAAACATATAGGGCTAAAAGAACTGCACTTTACAGGACAAATATACTATTGAATTTATGGGCTTTAAAATTTGGAAAACAACATGTTGATGGCTGGTCCATAACTGTTCTGGATAAACTAGCTCGATCTATCGCCCCTATATTGACTAATCCGATGCCTTTTTTTTTTTTTTTTACATTAATCTTGATTACAAGAATTAACTTTACCAATTGAGTAATCCAGTGTTTGCACTGACAATGTTACAAGACACAGACTATGATGTCATCTACTTCAAGGAATTATCTGGAATGCCATTGTAGCATCCAATTGTTGGAAACTGACTCTAGACAGCCAACAGCTGCCCCAACTGCTTGAAGTACTAGTATAGTATAATGTTTTTATAAGTGGAGCATTTCCCCCGACCCAAAGCCCACCCATCCCCACTCACCCTGTAGATACGATAGCTTACCTTACCCATTATTTTCCTTCCATTCATAGCTGCCAATGAGGCGGCAGCATGCCTGTGGTCATAGAACTCCACAAAGCAGTACGGATCATTTCCAGCTGTCTGTAAATGGAAAAACAAGACTGATATTAATTGTAGTTAAACTGATACAATTTCATTAAAGTAGCTGACCAGCCACCTACATAATTTCAAGTGTTAGGCCTGACAGTATAGATTGGAAGGAAACAATTAACACCTATGGAGGTGTAGGTTGAAACATTCATAAGCCACTTCCGACAGTAAATATACACCAAGGTAATAAACACTCACATCAACTATCATTTTACAGCTCTTGCAGGGTCCTATCTGTGTGAAAACCTGCAGTATTAGAGGTTCTGTGACATCCCTGGACAGATTCCCCACATACCTGCACACAGAGAAGGAGATTGGGGTATTGAGTCTTTGTCAAACAGGAAGTAGCATGCAAACAAAGGCTAGTAACAAGGCTAGCTACAAAACATGACAGTTGCATGTCGTAAAAACAAAACCTATTCAATACTAGTCTAAATGCGAAAGGAGATGGCTAAATTTAACACAACCAACTGTTGTGTGTGATCCCATGACTCAAGCTGTCCTGAGCTGTCTCTCTGACCGTTGACGTGGCTTGTCTGCCAGCTAGCTAATGATAACGCTAGCCGGTTTGAAAAGGCCTTACGCTAGCAGGGTTGGGAACTGACGGAAACATAAAAATTACACCCCATCCGCCTTGATGCGAATTGAAAAAACGGCAATTTAGAATAAAACACGTCTAACTTTGTATTTTTGGGCGGTCGCTCTTTTCCCGTGTAAATACCTGATGTTTCTTGTGACAAATGGCAGCTTAGCAGCAATTGCATCTACAGCTAATTATTGCTAGCATTGGCTAACCATTCAGTTTCATTTATCAGAAGGCTTCGGTTTCATATATTTATACGGCTAAAATACACAAATTCGAACTCAATTCATTCATGCGATCTACTTCTCTATATTCTGACAGTTCCCATTTGGCGTCGTGGCACGAAAATAAGTAAACTGTTGATTGTGGTTGAATTGTGAAACGTTAACAGTTTTTAACAAAATAACAACGTGGAAACATTTGGAACCGCAGCTACACGGAGCCTTCCCATACCAGGACATAGTCAGGGCCGCTGCTACTCACAAGGTTCTGGGTTGATCGTCCTCCATCATCAAGGTTTAGTGGTCACGTCCTGAGAGGTCCTTACTTCAGTGACATACAAATAGTTTGTGCTGAGGTCGATTGACTGTGAACGTAAATGTTATGGGTAGTGTTAAATAAAAATGTGAAAATCTGCGACCAATTCCGCTTGCTCTCTCACGCACACCGCAGTCAACCTCGGTCTGATGCAAACAATAGGAAGTTGAAGATGGCGGAGGAGCGGCGTCATCAGCGTCAACCTGCGCGCTGAAATCAAGCTAAAATCAACTCCCTCAGTTGAAGGTAGAAATAGTGTCTCCCGCTAAGCTTATTTTTAAAATCGTCAGTCGCACAAACCGTTATCTGTAACAACAGGAGTCGCTTTACATAGCGGACACTGCTTGAAAGTAACTTGGCTCAATCTTGTCGTTTTTATTCAATGCAGTCAAAGATATAGGGGCACTTTAAGCTACGGTTAGCTTTCTTACTGGTAACTTCCTTAATGTTGTGGTCGCTACATCCAGTGAATCACAATTACGGTGAGACTTCATGTTTCGACCTTGTCTCGTTTATTTCTTTAAATCACTCCACGGTTGATGTTGTCCTAGCGAACCTCAATCGTGAACGGAATCCACCTGGACGTCACCTAACCTTGTGGCAGTCTGTCGTCTGCATTCTGTCAATAGTAAGAACGAGGACGTTATTTTAAATCAGGGTTGCATTAAAATTACATGTTTTGTATTTTTCTTTTTGTTGTATTGGCTTGGTTTCATGCAGATCTGATATTAAATGTAAATGCTCACGGGAGAGCTAGATTAAGTAAAATGATCAAGCCATCCACAGCCTGCCCATGAAGTCTGACTAAAAGGATCTTATGTCAACACATTGTACAAAGCATTGTTTATTTTGAATTGTAATCCTACTCTATGATTTTTGCACTTTTAACCTCAGTCTGCCTCAGACTGAGGAGTACGTATCCATCAAAAATAACAATATATTTAGAAGGTTGAATCCTGATAAAGATCATGTTTTGGTGTGTGGAAAATCATGTCAGCCAAGCTGCACAAATAAAGGAAATGCGTTATTTCATTATTGTTCATTTCAAAAAAATCTTTCTGATCCTTTTATGGTTAAAAAATTCTTTGACTTGTGTTGCTGTGTTTTAATTTACACTATTACTTGTAGAGTTTTATTTTTAATTTTTAATTGAATCCATTTAGGTGCAGTGACGTTAACAGAAAACCAAAATTTTAATATTATCACAAGAAGCCCAAGGGGCAATTAATTAATCTTCATAGGTACTGGTATACTTTTGATAATAGAGATTTTTAATAGAGAGATTTTTAACCACTTCTTGGGGATGGTTAATAACGAGTCCCTTACTACTTTCTTTTCGGGTATGGATGAACAAGTGTCTTTTGCACCAATGACACAAAAAGATTGTTTTAGATTCTTGGAGACTAAAACCTTTAGTTTCATTGCATGACTCTTTGTGATCAATTCAACTATAACATTATTTATATATCATATATATTTTCAAGATGTTTTAGTAAAAACTACACCTAGCCATTCTTGGAGGAAACTTGTGTTTATTTTGTAATTTATATTTAAATTGTACGAAAATATCAAGGTTTGTGCATGAAGTCTTGGCTATTTCAGCTTAGCCTTCATTAACTCTTGTTGATAATAAGGATATAATAGATAACAAAATACATGAAAAATCTTTTTCATAAACACAACATGAGGAATGGACACTTAGAAATTAATTAACCTGAGTTTATAATCTTAGTGTCTTTCCAATGCAGTTTTTACTGATTGATAGTGGATTAACTATTAATGTTGATCTTTTGGAAGATAGTGAGGCCAGTATATAGTCATGTATTCAAGCTGTGATCTCATATACGGTGGCCCAAATGTGGTGTGGAGATTCAAAGGCCAAATTATACCTATTAGTATGCAATAAGTTTTTGAGTATTGTATGAAAACCGTGTACTAAATTTTACAGTAATGCATAGTGTGTTAACACAGTGCACATTGAAATCAAAATGTTTTCAGCTCAGACGACCACATGGATGTAGACCAGTTAACTTTAAAAAAAGGTGTCTGTCAGTACTAACACAAATTCCAGGTAAAGCTTTACGAAACAAAATAAAAAAGTGAAAGGGATGTACAGATTATCGATTTGACACAGCAATGTTATTGTAAGTTGAACCTACATCCAAGTGGAAATAACTGCTGGATGCATCCAGTCAATGCATGTGAAAGAGTTAAATGTAATTTTATTCCCAAGGATCTGCAGGAAATGAGAAAATCTTAAATTGAAGTACTTCTATATTAGGCCTTTAAATAAACTCCCCTTCTTATTCAATATCTGCCCTTACTAAATCAATGCAGTTTACACAAGCTTTTAGATAATGTTAAGAGTGTCTAATAGTTACCGATAAGAAATCACTTGTTTCATACACTGATACCGTAAATGCTGATGTCGTTTTTGTACTAGCGTCATTGAGAGTGAAAAGTGTGCGCCGCCCGGGAATCGAACCCGGGTCGCAAGAATGGGAATCTTGCATGATACCACTACACCAGCGGCGCTCCATTAAACGAATCGGGCGTAACATTACTTAAAGTACTAAGTAGAAGCCAAAGGCAATGGAGAGTGGGACTGTAGACGACTCGCTTGTTGGATTGTGGTAAATAAAACCTTAATAATTTAGACGGGTTTCATCCATAGTCTTGTGGAAGCCACGTCATCCACTTATTCTGATGACTCCAAACCGCGGGAGGGCCGCACTCGAGAACCAAGAGCTCTGAACGTCCCATAAAAAGACGAAGAGAGAGGAGCCGTTCCAGCACGCGAAGAAGACGTTTAGTAGAAAAATGGCTTCACCTGACGGATGTGAGCACTATAAACGCCGCTGTTTGTTGAAAGTGAGTAGATTTTTCACAATTCACTTTTATTTGCCATCTTATTATAGGAAATGAGTCCTGGTATTTAACTTAATTTCCTTTTAGTATGTCGAGGAAAAAACGTATCTAAAATAGCTAATACAATGTATGTTGCTAAAGCTAACTAGCAAGCAACACTGTTGACGTTAAATGTTGCCTCAAATTGTCATTTAGTTAAATTGGTGCGAATTTAAAACTTATTTTGGAGACATTTCAATCAATGGAGGGTCGTTGCTCTTTTTGCGACATGAGTCACTCAATTGTGTCCTTGGGGTTGAATTCAAGACTTTATACCGAGTGACATGGTCGAAACCGAGCTGTAGCTGCCTTCCCGTATGTTAACACACGGCTGTTGCTCGGCAGGCGCCTTGCTGCGGGAAGCTGTACGTGTGTCGGCTATGTCATGATGCAGAGGAAACCCACCAGATGGATCGGTTCAAAGTTCGAGAGGTTCAGTGCTTTCAATGCCAAACATTGCAACAGGTAAGCAACTTGTCACTCGTCATTTCACCGCGTTGAGAAAGGTGATCGTTAAATATGTGATCCTTTCTTCTTCCAGGCACAGCAGACTTGCCAGCATTGTCACCTGCAGTTTGGGGAGTATTACTGCGGCATTTGCCACTTGTTTGACAAGGATAAGAAACAGTATCACTGTCAACCCTGTGGGATATGCAGGTGATAAGATATACATATATATATATATATATATATCAGATACAAACGCATATAAATGTCAATGAAGTTCTGTCTTTTTTAAGGATTGGATAGGATAATACTTTATTGATCCCCATTGGTGAAATTCGAGTGTCACAGCAGCGCAGGGCAAAGGACAGGTATCGAAAGACATTGAGGTTGATCATCAGCATTAGATAAAGGCATTAGAAAGGACAGAGGCAACAAAAATAAAAGGATAGAAAAATAGATAACAAATTGCTTGATTAGAACAGTCGTAAAGTGACGAGCAGGTAGTGGCCAATATGTACAGATTCACCTCATATAGGTCAGACCTTTCTTGTACAGCCTGATAGCAGTGGGCACACCTTGTTTAGCCTGTTGACCTCACCAGTCTTGGCACTGCCACACCAGCGCACTACAATAAGTGAAGAGCGGGCTGACTACCATGGACAGGGAGAAGGTCTTGAGGAGCCCACTACAAACACCAACAGGCCTCAGCCTCTTCAGGAAGAACATCCTGCTCTGATCTTTCCTGTAATGGGCATCTGTGTTGTGTCCAGTCTGGTTTATTGTTTATGTGGACCCCAGGGTAATTGTATGAGTCCACAATTCCCCTTCCCTTACCCTGGATGATGATTGGTACAGGTCTCCTCTAGTTCTTCCTGAATTCCACCACCACCTCATGGTCTTGCTAATATTAAGTTGAAGGTGGTTCTGGTTATTCCACGCAACAAAAATCTCAATCAGTCCTCTACTCCTCCTTGCCATTGTCGTTGATGCATCTGACTATGGGACAGTCATCAGAGAACTTTCGGAGGTGGTAGGAACTAGAGTTTTAGCAGAAGTTGGGGCAGAATAGGGTGAAGAAGAATGGAGACAGGACAGTACCTTGGGGTACCCTGGTGTTACACGCCACAGCCTCAGATACAAAGCAATACACCCTGACATACTGTGGCTGTCCTGTGAGATAGTCCAAAATCCAGGCAGTGATATCAGGGTGAAGTTACATACCCAGAAGCTTGCCTCTCAGGAGGGTTGGTTTGATGCTGGAGAAGTCAGAAGAAAGTAACTCTCAGTGCTTTCTGCACTCTCCAGATGAGACAGGACCTTGCGTGTGAGGATTTTATATACTAAAGTTCCATGCAACGAAAGCTTTTGGCAATATTTTACATTTGTAATACTGCTATTTACACTTTGGCTAACAAAAAATAATTTGAATTGATTTTAAATTTTATTTTATGTGTGTTAAGAAAAAAATAGAAAAATAAAGCTGTCTGTCTCATACTATTCGTCATTGTGTGAACATAGGTTTAGTTTCTACATGTCACTGACCCTGAACTACAACCCAACAGGATTGGGCCCAGAGAGAAGTATTTCCACTGTGAGAAGTGCAATCTCTGTCTAGGGCAGGAACTGCAAGGAAATCACAAGGTGATCATTCAACTCTTAACTACTGTATTTCTTAGCCACCTAGTTTTATGGTGAGCAAATAAACACTTCAGTTAAACTTAACTTTCTATGTTTCAGTGTGTTGAGAATGTTTCCCGGCAAAACTGCCCTGTGTGTATTGAGGTAATGTACTTTACAAAAATATAGACTTGAATATTTGAAGCTGTCCTTTCCCTGATTGTATTTTCTTTTTGAATACAGGACATCCACACTTCTAGAATTGGAGCACACGTTTTCCCCTGTGGCCACCTTCTGCACAAGTATATCTCATTATATTCTGACTACCATTTTATAGGCATTATATTTTGTATATAAAAAGATTTTTATTTAAAATTAATTTGACTTGCATGAAGCCTCGCATGTAAATTTTGAAGTAGTTTTCAATGTTATGGTAATCAACTCTGTTACAATAACCAAGTATACAAAGCTATTCTGATGACCATTTTGTATTGCGTTCTTTTTGTCTGCAGGACCTGCTTTCAGGAAATGGTCAAAACTGGGTAAGACTAATGTTTGTTTGGTTAAATTACATTTTTTCCCCACAGTGTTTTCAATTCCCTCTATGTAAATCTATAGTGGCTGTCGCAATTGAGTCTGTGCTGTACTGACTGCCCTGCATTTTCTCTGTATTTCTAGCAACGCCTATCGGTGTCCGCTTTGCATGCACTCTGCCTGGAACATGGAGGACTACTGGGATCAGATAGACAAAGAGATTGCCCAAACACCGATGCCCACTGAATACCAGAGTGCTACTGTCAAAGTAAGACCTGGGTAGTCTAGTGAAACACAGCAGTAATATTGCTGTAAATGTTTGTTAGTTAGCCTTTTTTGGTGCGGAGGCAGCAACTGAAAATTGTGTTATTTGTATCCTAGCTGTTAAAGTGGGCTGGGTGATTAATCAATGCATTTCAAATATATTTTGTATCATAACTGAGTTCTTGTCATTTCTGAATTGATGTAAATCATTTTTTCTGTTTACACCTGCTTTCTGCTATTATCTGCTTATTTAGCATGTTTGTTCCTCACTTGTTGAAAATTAGACACAATTGACATGAAATGCAGCCATAGGTCAAATTTTTGGAGAATGAGTTGGTGGCTAGAAGAAAATAAATGGAAAATTAGCCTTCCAGTTTTGGACCTTTTTTCAGTTGTAGGATATAGCCTGAGATTTCTTGTTTGTGAACTCTTCAGTCAAAAGCCTTTCAAATGCATCTAATTAAGGTGGAACTAAACTCCTCATACTGGGCAGCAACACATTTAATGTCATTGATTATCTGACCTGTGACTTTTATTTTTTCCCATACCAAAGAAGTATTGAATTCAGGAATCCAAATTATGTGAACACTTCAGCTTTTGTCTTTCTTAAAAGGTAGCTCTCTCCATTTTATCCGTTCCTTCTAAACAGACCCCTATGACCTTCTCCTTTCCATCAGGCCCTTTTAGATAGAGGTAAAACAGCAGCGTATTGGTGCTGAGTTGAAAACTTGTCTGAAAGGGACGAGAGATTAAATCCTCTGTCTTCATTCTAACTCAATACTTTTTCCAATTCTATAGATCATATGTAATGACTGCCAAACCCACTGCGTGGTTCCTTTCCATGTCTTGGGGCTGAAGTGCAGCGGCTGTGGCTCCTACAACACAGCACAGGAGGGAGGGCTCATGCAGCAGCTGCCAGAGCTGGATGATGAGGCAGAAACCAACACTGAGCCTGATCACCAAGATCAACCTGACTCAAATCCACCAAATCAGCAGTAGCCTCACATACAATGAGCATGTGCACAGGTGTCCCATCAATACAGGTCTTTGACACAAGACCAGATCTTCACCTGTGTTGAACACTAGCTGTAAAGCAGCAGAATCATTTCCTGTTTCTTATATAATTGGGTTGCTTTTTTTTTTTTTTTTTTTTGCCAGTCAAAAACTTTTTTGGGATCTTTCACCATGTAACTCTACCCCGGCTACTCAAATCCAAATTAATTCCCCGTTAAATACTTTCTATTTTACTTACCATAACACCATATATTTGTCACACACCATCATGATGGACATTCCCTGTTTTTGTCCAGATGTGCCCAGTACATTTGAGGTTTCTTACCCGGACATTTTTAGATCTTTGGTTGTTGCATTTAAGCGTATTAATGTATACTGAATAAAATCAGCAAAAGTAGCCATGGTAGTAAAAGCAAATGTGATTCTTGCATTATAGATCATATTAAATAGTTTTGATTGGTCATGTTCTTTACATTTGTTATACTGCCCAACTGAGCACAAGTAAAGTATAAGTATATGGAATTGTATACGACACCAAATGTGACTCTGTATTGCAAATTTAAAACTTGTATGAAGTTAGACCTGAAATCTAAAGGTTCTGTGCAAAGGTGACCCTACTCACAAAATGTACATACCCAGCAACTAAAGGTTGTAGCGGTTCTGTTCTCAATACCAGGATTTAATAGTTTGATACACAATGAAAACCCCAACAAGAAGGCGGTTTGTGCTCTTAGGGTCAAGAAATGTTTCCAGAAGTTTCTTTCCAATAGAATTTGTAGCTCAGAATGTTAATGCATTGACCATTTAGCTGACAATTACACGAGTTACCATTTAAAGCTGGGTTTAACCTTACCATACTTTGCTTTCAGTCAGAGGCCACTATTCTTGCCTATCCTGTACAGTCCCAACATCTCACCATTGAAAGTCCTTTATTATGCCAGCATTTGAAATCTATTGCCTGGTTTTACCCAAATGTGTAATTCTTGAAGTCATGCCTTGAATCAAATAGCTGACTACCCTCAGTGAAAAGGGTCCAGACTTACAAAATACTAGGTTCGTTCAAAGTAATAGGAATTACTTTCCCATCGGCATAAATATCAATGCTATCCAGTGTGGATATGAATTCACTTTCAAAAGGATGCTTCATTTTTAAGTGCTGATTTGTCTTAGTAACCCTGAAGAGGTTAAAAACCAGACCATCCAAGAGCAGGTCAATGAAAGGACTTGCTTTGACAGCCACAGGTCAATTGGGCCACCAAGTTTCATTTACAGGGCCACAATTGGAAACACTGATCTAGTCAAGAACTGTCAGTTGCAGGGTACCTCAACAGTACCACACTTGTGAAAAATTAAGCTAGCCAGACTTATGTGCAAGTTAGTCTTCCAGCAGACCTTTTAGATTCTCATCTTTGTACTGCCATCATCGGAATTTAAACTCCCAAAAGGCCTAGGAACGAGTCCACAAAATCAGGGGTTTGACAAGATTTATTTAAAACTTCTAATGCAACCATCAGTCCACAGAAGACACAGCTTCCTGTATGGGAGGAATATAAATTCAGACACTGAAGTGTAAAGAGCTGGGTTTTGAATTGAAGGATGTTCACCTCTTCAGGGGTAGCAGGTGCATTGGGCGAGGTCTCCGCTTTGTTTTCCAGGTCTGTCATACTGGTTTCCTTCACTGATGGCCTAGCACTCCTGTAAAAAGAATAAATCCATACCATTTTGTTAAACCATTTAACACTTAAGTGCTTGTTCCTGAGTATTTTTGGCTCTGCACATGGCCAAACCTGGTAGAGCCAATAGTGGTTTTAATATCCAAGCTGTGTAAATTGTGGGCACCTTTCATTAGCACTCCTCCGCCTCTTGACCACCACTGCCATGATCGTAATAACCAGCACACCAGCAAAGGCACCAACAGCACCAAGCAAGTGGGGGCTCTGCATGGCATTTGAGGCCTTGTCCTGACAGGAAGCACCATTATAGCCTGTTGAACACTCGCATATTACATTCCCATTTTTCAAAAGACACTGGCCGTTGCCATTGCAACGAGTCTGGCTACATTGCTGGGCATCCAGGTTCAAAGCCTGGCTCACGACATCCAGGGTTGTGTCGAGGCCACTTTGTTCTGGCAGAGAAGGCTGAGTTGAGCTTTGAGAATTGGCTGGAGCAAGTACCTCAACTCCAGACTGCTGTGTTACACCTGTTGAAGCATAAAGAATTTACAAAATCCCACCAAAACAAGACAGCCTTTTTCTTTGAGGAGACTCACAGTTCTCATCTGAATGATCAGTGCAGTCCACATGGCCATTACAGAACTTTTCAACAGACTGACATGAGAGATTATTCAGACATGGCCTGCTGCCAACTGGACACCTCTGCTCTGGACCACAGTGGGTGGTATTCACAAGGATGTGATCATGGGCACATTTACACGTGCGACCTCCCGGAATGGAAAGGCACATTTGCTGGCATCTACCATTGCTTATTGTGCAAGCGCTTGATCCTGTAAGGCAATTCGGCCTGTGTCAGTGCCCAAGTTGGTAAATTCTACTTTTGAAATTTAGCTCTTACCACTCTGGCTCGACTTGTCAAATGCCTTAAGACTGACCACTTCTGTCCCAACCTCAAACCACAGCTTGTTCTGCAGCTCCTCTCTGTACCAGAGTCGAGTCTTATCTGTCGGGGGGGGCACACGTTCAAAATCCACACAGCAAGTCTAAGCTCAGTAAACTTAAGTTTCAGTTCGGAGAATTACCGCTGACAGTCATCCAGAGTAGTAGGTCCTCACTCAGAGCCACCGCAGCCAAACCTTCCCCGGCTTTCAGTTCTTTGTATCCTGAGCCATCCAGTTTGATAGAACCGATCACATCTAAAGCTAAGAAAAGATTACAGCTTTATCATGGGACAGTGGAAACCAATTTAGTGCGGTCAAACATAAGCTACCAAGGATTAACTTAGGTCTTACTGGTGTCAGCCCAATAAACCGTCTCCCCGTTGTTGGAGAAGACTAGAGATGTTGGTTCAACAGCATCCTTCCATACTACAAGCCTCTCTGTGCCATCCATGTGGGCACACTCCACAGTAGCTACTGTGCCAGTTTCCTGTAGACCCAGATTGTTGAAACAGACTCTTCCACTCGGTGGGTGGAGGGCAACAGATTCTATTCTACCAATACCCTCACTTATCACAACAGCTGAATAGACCCCTGAAAGAGTGACATGAAGGCGGGGCTGCTTGTTGCTGCTCCAGTAGATGTTGTGTGTTACCCAGTCCAAGGCCATGGCAGTGATTGTGTCACCCAAAAGTTTGAAAAGCTGCTTTTGAGAAACTAAGTCCGTCTCTTTCATTTTTAATGAAATGAGGGATGTTGTTCCGTCGTCTGTCAAGAATAGGGTGTGTTCACGAAGGCTGTAGTCCATGATGGTTGCCTCATTTACATTTGGCACCTGTAGGGCAATATGTTCAGGCCAGCCCTTCAGCTCAGCTGCTGTGTGTCGTGCCTGCAGGTAAATCTGCAGAGATAAGAGTTCAGAGCTCTGTACAAACTGGCAGCTGTCATATACATGGTGGTCAATGATCCTTCTGATCAAATAATGTTTCAATACACCAAGCTTGTAAGAGGACACCTTCAAAAATTAGATTGCAGTTAAACTTCTAGCTCTTTTAAACCGTCCAGAGCATGTCAATAGCAAATAAGTAAAAGTTACCTTTGTGACTGTAGAGGGAGACAGCAGCAACAGAAAGCCTGAATTGACTAAGCTAGTGCAGGTAAGGCCATCCTCCCCCAGTAAGAGACCAGAGGGACATTTGCACACTGCCTTAGGTCCAGGTGCCAAAGCACACAGGTGTGAACAACCCATCTTCTTGCAGGGACTTTGGATGTTCAGCTGCAACATTGGGTGGATAATCTACAGGAAACAAAAAAAAAAGTTTTTAATTTTAGGGTCTCCAATTGGGTCACTTTAAAATTTTGCTTCAGCATCTACCCTGAATATTCTATGCACCAGTAAGACTTGCCTTCACACAGAAGGGTTGCCTTTGCCTTTTCAGGAGTACTCTGTAATTTTTGCCTGTCATTTTATTGGCAGCTTGCACTACTCTCCTCTTGGCATCAGTCCAGTAGAGCATGTCATTGAAGACGGTCAGAGAGAATGGGTTGGTGGTCTCTTTCATTTGTAGGATCTAGGAAAAAGAATTTTGAATGCTTGATTGACTTCAGGTGCTACTTTGCTCAGGGTTAACTTTAACGTTACCTGAATGTCATCGCCATCAATTGTTGCTGAGCCAATCAACTTCAGCCTTTCATCTGTCCAGAAGACCCTGTTTGAGAGGGCATCCACAGCCACACCACCAGGCCAGCCAAGACTGGAGTTCACCACTGCCCTCCTCTCCGACCCATCCATGCCAGCTCGCTCAATTTTCACCACATTGCCAATTTCAGTCCAGAACATTAGACTAAAGGAAATTTAGCAAAATTAGCATAGATTTTTAGGATGTAGTTTGAGACTGAAATCTTGCATATTAACCCTTTCTGTGGTAGCAGTGCCAAGGAGCGTGGCTGGTCCAGATCTTCATCCAAGATGACACTGTGGTCCAGAGACTTTACACTCTTAGATGTCAGCTTGAGGGCAACAATTTGACTGTTTACCCCATCAATCCAGTAAAGATTTCTGCCAAGCCAGTCTACAGCAACAGAATCAGCTCGCACATCTGTTTATTAAAGAAAGTTATGGTACATCGGGTTTGTGCAGTTTCATTAATAACAAAATCCCAGAAAAGCAGTAGGGGCTCTTGCTTTCCTTGAATTGCTGTGTTTCTCAACTGCAATTCATTTGATTGTGCTTAGCCAACCAACCAGAAGACAAGTCTGGGTGTCATGTTTACCAACCTTCAACAAGTGTTCCTGTGGTCTTCTGGTCTAATGAGGACCATCTGATGCCATCAGTATCCAGACTAACCCAAAAGACTCTCTGCTCAATCCAGTCATAGTCCAGAGAAAGGATTGCTTTCTTGGCAGAAGAAGTCAACATATCCAGACTACTGCCGCGCAAACCAAACAGATAAAGGTCTGTTTGGACTGACGTCAACAGGTAGGGTTCACCTAAAAGTGAGGAAACTGATTATACCAGTGTGTCACACTATCAATTTAGTCCAAGACTAAGTTTAGTTTCAGTAGCTTGAGTACTGCAAGTATAGCCAAATGCCTCCACTTGAGATTGAAGTTTAGCAATGCTGAGACAGTAAAAGAATCAAGCTCTAACATTGACTGAAAAAGCCAGGGAGTTTTTGAAACTTAACTTCCCATTTCACTCTTCTGCTAGGTGTGCAAGTGTTTCAACTTTTCACCTGTGATCTTGCAGTGGTGTCCACCAGCCTCCATCACATACCCTGGATGGCAGTCACACTGATAGGAGCCAGGACTGTTAATGCAGATGTGACTGCATGCAGTAGAGCTCTGGGCCTCACACTCATCTATATCAGCACAGGTCACCCCATCCTGCATCAGTCTGTGTCCTGCTGCACAGAGACACCGCTACACAGTGCATACCAGTTAAATAGCAGTCAGATTTAGTCAATCCACCACACCCTAAATAGTCATTGCAGAGACCGCATACTCACCGGTCCATGTGGGGTACTGTAGCAGCTTTGTGAGCAGCGCCTGTCATCTATGCATTTCATGTTGCAGTTTCCTTCCTCATCAGAGCCATCAGCGCAGTTCATAATGCCATTACACACCAAGTCTGGTTCCAGACACTCTTTACTGTTGCAATGGAACTGATGAGGAAGGCATGCCACCACCCCACCTGTAACAAGTTTAAAAATTCATTTCATAGCCCCATCAAGATAAGTGTTTACCTTGTGACCAAGTGTCTTTGCTTGACTGTTTGAGGTTCTGTATACTCAGAATGACACTTTTCACAGCAACTAAAAGTTTGCAGGCATAATCTGATTAACTCACAATCCGTCTCATCACTGCCATCATCGCAGTCCTTTGCACCATCGCATCTCCAGGCAGCAGGGATGCACTGGGTCTGGGATTTACAGGACCACTGGAAATTGCCACAAGTCTGTACATCCACAGGACAGTCCTGCAAAAGGGATATTGTACCAAGGAATGCTCATGGGACTACTTTCTTCAGTCTAAATTGAGATTTAAGATTTGGCTTGTTCTTTTGGACTGTCAATAGCCTGCAATATTTTGCCCACGCGCATTGTGATAGCCGCATCTTCGTTTCTATAAGATTGAGTATGCCATGCCAGAATGACATTGCTTAGGATCCTATAAAATGAATACTGTTCCAGCATCAAATCCTGTAGCTCTGCATTGAAGGTAGTTTCATCTCAATCATCTTTCATTCTGTGGGGACTATGTATTCATAATCTTAGCAATGCAAGATTAACATTGCCAGTTTAGTCTATTTCCAAGATAAGTCACTCCTACAAATTAGATTAGAAATTAAGTTTCACCTTCTCATCTGTGCCATCTTTGCAGTCCTGTTCTCCATCACAACGCCACTCCTGAACCAGACACTCCTTGCTCTGAGGGCATCGGAGCTTGGTGGTGCAAACTGGTGCTTTGGTACAGCTCTCCTCATCAGAGTGGTCCCAGCAATCCAGGTGTCCATCACAGCGCATTGTAACAGCTACACATTGGCCACTGGTGCAGCTAAATTCCTCAGCACTGCAACCCTCATCAACTGCACAAAGTCAAAACCCAGACAAGTTTGGCACAGCCAAAAGTTGGATTCTGCACAAGTACAACTTGAAACCTACCACAGTTTGCCTCATCACTGCCATCCCCACAATCCCTTTCCCCATCACAGAGGAAATTTTTAGGAATGCAGCGAGTCTTCTCATCACACTGGTGAGCACAACCCTCCATGTACTTGGAACATTCCAGTTCATCTGAGCGGTCCTGACACTGAGGCACACCGTCACATACCTGGCTCTTTTCTATGCATTTCATACCATGGGCACACTGGAACTGGTCTGTAGAGAATGCCAAAACATCAGTCTACATAGCCAACAGATGACCCTAATAAGCCTGACTTATCTTCCAGCAAGTCAGTAAATTTAGATTACTAGTGAAATCTGACAGTTTGAGTGCCATTATAACTTGTTAATTGAAACTGGTTCCAAATGAATGATCCAATTGTAGCTCTGAGTGCAAACTTGAAAGTGCAACACCACAACACTTGACCCTGAAGATTTAAATCAGTCACATCCTCCATCAGTGGCTCCTCTTAGCTATCCTGAGGCATTTATCAACCCCTACAGTTAGTGTTAACTAATACTAGAGCAAAACAGACAGCAGTTGCTACCGGGGAGACCTAACCTGCTGAGCAACACCTAGCTTACCTGTTTCGCAAGATACTGAGCATTCCTCTTCATCAGAGCCATCGCTACAGTCTTTTTCTCCATCACAGACATGGTGGTAAAGGACACAATCTGTCCTGTCTTTGCAAGGTTTGGAGCCCAAATTGCACTTTATAGGTGTCGATGGGCTCGAGACGTGGGGTGTGGAGGTCACAGTGGTAGCCCATTCATATTTGTCCTCTTGTTCTTCTGATCCAGAAAAGGTTATTGTGAAGTTTGACTATGCAAGCACTGAATTCCTTTCTGGACATGGTGAATTTAATTTCTTGCTAAGCAATGCAGCTGCAGATTTTATATCAGTGTCACTGTTCCAAATCTGTTACATGTTAATATTTGACCTTTGCTAATCTTGGTACTTAAGTTAAATGTTCCAGATGGGAACGAGTCATGTACAATAGTGCATTACTTTTGCTGAAGGGCTAGGAAATTTATCAAGGCACTAGTGAGAGCTAAACTATTTACAGTTCTAGGGTATAATTAGCCACACATTTAGACCTTTTCAACCTACCACAGTTTTCCTCATCTGTACCATCTAAACAGTCCCGCTCTCCATCACAGAGCAACTTTTCAGGCAAGCAGCGATCATTGTTATCACAGTGGTGAACACATCCCTCGCTGTGTTTGGAACATTGGACTTCATCAGAACGGTCTTGACATTGAGGGACACCATCACAAACTTGGCCCTTGTCGATGCATTTCTTCCCATGAGAACACTGAAACTGGTCTGTTGTGGAAAAGGTGTGTTGCAAGTCACTCATTGAATTACATGACATTTTGGCATGACTAACTTTGCATGTTGTGTAAGTTTAGTAGTAAACATTTGTGCATTCACCTCTGCAAGTTTGACATTTAGTCAGATGGTAAATTAGCCACTTTTTTGTAAGAGCCACCTGATTGAGTTTTATATTTCAAGAATCAACCTCTTGAATAGTTAGCCATACAAAATTTAGTATAGACCTATTAATCAATTCTGATGTCATGACATGTGACCCTGTGTAAAGGTGTAATTTCCCTCTAAAAGCACTCCTTTATGTATATAGTATGGGTTTAATCACTAGCTGAAATGTGCAGTCCATTTTGATCAATCAAGAATTTGAACCTCACATAGCACCTAAGACTGTTTGATCAAACATTTGTTGAAACTGCAACATTTCATGAATTGTGAAAGGCAAACATACAGTAGCATAGAAGTTACCATGTGCCACTCACATTATGATACAAATACAAGCAGCACAAATCAGTGAGAATTATGGTACAGCATTTTCAGTTTGGTACCTTCTTTGCATGCTGTCTCACAGTCCTCTTCATCTGAACCGTCCATGCAGTCCTGCTCCCCATCGCACACATGGGTGTAGAGCACACACTCTAAGCCATCCTTGCAAGGCTTAGAGTTCATGCTGCATTTCAAGGGACTTTTCCCAGCTGAAACATCTAAAGGCAAATTTCAGATACCATTATAGCCTCCATCAAAATTCCAAACCTGCACAGAACACATCTTAAATTGCATTTTTCCAGCTACTCTTCTTACCATGTAAGAGTCCTGTGAAAAGTAACAAGAGAACAAAAATAAACAAATTTAAATCCATCCCTACATGTAAAATAAAATGGACCATGAGCTTCCACTGTCACAACTGTAGCTTTTTATAAGGGCAGCAGGTAATTACGATAGGAGCTGATTGAACACCTGTGTGTGGGAGGAGCTAACTTAGATCTTCATAACCCTGTTAATATGTGATCGTTTGAACTATCATTAAATAGACAGGATCCCCTCAGAGCAGATGAGTAAGTTTAAAAAAAAAAAAATGTATCTTTTATGTTTTGTTTTCGGTTTCTTGCTTTACTTTTAGTTTTTGTCAATTCTCAAAGGTTTACAGTAATATTTCAATATCATGTGACATTGTTCTATAAAAACTGATACGTTTTCCAATCTTTCCAATGTAAGAGAAAATATAAACTAGTGCCCTCAACACAATAAAAAAAAACAACAACCCGGTTGCGTCTTTTCCCAATCCTCCAATCATGTTAACGGGGGAGGGATTAAGTGCTGATACGTCGCCATCAAGTTTTATATGCAGTTCCGGTCCACCTAACCTGGCTAACTAGCAGGCTAACCAGTAGCACCTATGAGTAGCACTAGTAGCAACTTGAGAGGAGCCTGCAAGCCTTGTCAAAATTAGCGGCTGTCCAGTATAGTTCAAGTATTTTAATGCCAAAAGAGCATTTACGGTGCTCCTCTCAGGTGGCTTGGAGTGGTAGACATTGGTAAATATGGCAATGCTTTCAGTTGTTTTCTTGACTTTGAAGTATGTTGTTGTGTGTGAGAGATGTAACCGTTAGCACCGCTAGCCATCGCAAGCCAGAGCGCAGTTTGGAAGAGTTCGTCCAAGATGCTAACTCATTTTGGTGCTATTGCCCTATTTTAAGTAAAAGTCATGAAAAATAATGTGTCTGTTGTAATACATTGCTGTGACGTTTTAAATCTCAAATTGACTCATTTTATGTAAATATTCTCAGTGATCAGAATTGTATTTACAAGCCGACTTTGGGTAGCACAGGAGCGTAACTTGGCTGTTGCGCATATGAGGTTTTTTCGTGGATTACAACAAAAGGATTTTTGATAACAAGCTGGCAGCTAGCTCCTAAGTGCTAGCGTTAGCTGCCGTAGCTAGATTGCAGACACTTGGAATATGATTAAATTGGCTTAGTTACTTTGGCCATTGCAATTTTCTATCAATATAACCATGATTGATTTAGCATATCGGTCTTTCACTCAGTGTTAGCAGCGGTTTAACACCAATTTACATAATGTTGTGATTGGAGTCAAGCAGCCACCCACACCAGATAGCTAGCAGCCGGCCTTATAGCGTCAGTTGGTGTTAGCTCCGGCGGTGGGAGCTGTCAAAAATACTCCCCTTACTACGTTTCATATTTATTTGTTAGTGCTCGCCTGTGTGTGTTACTTATCGCTTTCATCTGTGGCTTATTTTGTTCATGAGCATCATGGAGAACGACAGCACGAGGCACACCCCGTGAGCTAACTTTGTAATCTGGCAAACTTAGTAAATGGATCCAAGCTAGCAAGTAGTATTTGCGACGAGGTAATCATCAGTGGAATTCTCTGCTTGTTTATCAATAAGCAATAAAGTTACTTTAAGTGATAGCTTGTTCGCGTTTGCAATCCGTTGACAGGATAACCTCTCTGCATGATAATATTAACATTTTTTATGATTCATGATGTCAGTGATTGATATTCTATGCAACTTGTGTTCATACTGATGATATTTGAACACTGATATTGTTATGTGATATGTTTTCCATAAGGTCTTCATCTGCTTTGAATATATCTTGCAAGCACGGGCCACAGACGGAGGAAGGGTCCAAACTACCACTGGGTCTCCTCTGCCACTTGAGTGTGTGTAAGGGAGACCTTGTTTTGAATCCCCAGGTGACTCCCAGCCTGTTCAGTCAAGATGTCCTCCATCTTGCCATTCACGCCTCCTGTGGTTAAACGATTGTTGGGCTGGAAGAAGTCAACAAGTGGAGCAGGTGGAGCAGGTGGTGGAGAGCAGAATGGCCAGGAAGAGAAATGGTGTGAGAAGGCTGTGAAGAGCTTAGTCAAGAAGCTGAAGAAGACAGGCCAGCTAGATGAGCTGGAGAAAGCTATAACCACACAGAACTGCAACACCAAGTGTGTCACCATCCCCAGGTATAGCATCTGATATGTGATAAGTGTTCAAGCTAAAATGGCAAACTGTGCTCTGAATAGATGATTTGCTGCATTAATTTCCAAAAATATGTTGATAGTTTGAAGTGGAAATGTACAAGTTGAATTATTCAAAATTTGTTGTCAACTTTTTTTTTCCCCGATATTGGGTAGCTTGTCTTGATCAGATCTGATTATCTTATGACTAACCACCCTGGGGGCCTCTCCATGTTTTATCTGATCAGGCCATTAGGTTTGGTACTTGGGTATGGTAGTTACATCGATATCAATTCCACACTTTGAATACAAATGAATTCCAACATTGCGTATGCAAGACCCAAGTTGTTGTGTCAAACTGACATTAGGCGGTTTTGGACAAATTAATACTCCATTTGATAATTTCCTTGTGGATTGAAAAACATTGCCTGGGGAGCAGACAAATTTTCTGCTTTTTTTTGGATTTATATCCATGCATCTGTCCGCTTCCCCACCCCTTCTATGTCCGTCACAATCAGTAATCTCATACAGGATTGCTGCTGAGAAACTGAATTGGCTGTAGTTTTTTTTAAACACAAGATAGCTGTATTCAGTTAAGTAGATTATGTGACCAAGATTGTTTGTTTTCTCTTATGATACGGGAAAAAAAACAACTATCTTTCACTGTGAAACAAAAATATTTGTTGGACCTTTGATAGCAGTGTATCCCAGTTTCATTCTCACATTTCACTCTGCTTAGTTGTTCCAGCTCAGGCTTAACCCCTGATCAGTTGTTGCATCCATTGTTCTTGTACAGTGACTGGTTGTTTGTGTAGCCAGTAGTGTTTCATACATGTACCTTATAAACGACAACTGGAAATCAGAAATAAGCTGAGGGAGATCACACAAAATTGCTTTGTCAATTCCTGGCTTCAGTAAAGCAGAAGTCCTTGATCCAAGGTGTAAGGCAACTAGGGTGACTGTTAAATTGGCATTCCCCAAGAGTTAAAAAAATATGTTTGTCAAACTCCATATCTTTTGACATTTATTTTGTTATGTAGTGCAGATATTTTGTCACAGTTCCACAAATGTGAAAGGAGGGTTTCACTTTGGACAAGGCCATATTGATTTTGAACCCGAATGAATATGACTCAATGATGTACAGAGCATGTGAAGAGTAATATATTTATTAAAAAAAATGAAATGATTGTATACACAGGCTATCCTGAAGGAGCATATCAAGTGCACCATCCGATATGCCGTACAATTTCCACAGACAGCAATGAAAGTTTTCTGCAAATGCTTAATTTATAGCATTCTCTCATTCCCAGTATATGCTACTGTACATGCCAAGCAGGTGATATCATAAGCAAATTGAAGTCAGCAATTCTAGTGTTTGACTATTCATGGTTTTTAACCTGT
This sequence comes from Fistularia tabacaria, assembly GCA_901007705.1. Classification (NCBI taxonomy): domain Eukaryota; kingdom Metazoa; phylum Chordata; class Actinopteri; order Syngnathiformes; family Fistulariidae; genus Fistularia; species Fistularia tabacaria. The sequence continues at coordinate 63,705 of CAAKHD010006387.1, forward strand.
AAAGTAGGTTTATCACAATTCTTATCAAAATTGCTCACTCAGCAAAGCGTCTATCAGTCTAAAAAAACATGCCTGTGTTTTCAGAAGTCAATTGGAAAGCACTGATCAATTTGAGCTGAAGTTGGGGGGGGGGATCACCCAAGATGTAGACTTGTGCAGCAGGCAACCTCAGTATTGTCTGAGTCACTGTATCCCCAACTTGTATATAGGTCTTTGTACTTATGGCATGAACTTGCATATTTATACCATTGCAGAATAGGGTTCCAGGCTCATGGGGTGAGAGAAGATGTTCTATATCTATGCCAACCTGATGCTGAGTTTGAATACAGTGTTAACAGTTTTTATTACCAACTGATGTGGTGCCAAATGCAATGTTAGATATTTTTATCGCTATAGATAGCAGGCTGGTTACTATCGCCTGCAAATTGTTCTTGACTTCACTATTCTATCAGGGGAGGAATAGCAACTGGCAGATTTTCCCTATTTACACTTGAGGAAGTTTACATAAAATATGGTGGTTTACATACGCTAAACTATGACAAGTTGAAGTTTTGTCACCTGCAATACATGCATTGTTGTTTTATTTAGAATAGACACATTATGGTTTCTAGCTTAATATTTTGTTTTGATCAGCTAGTTGTATTAAACTCTTCAACATTATTTGTGATAATAGTTGAAGATAAGCCACCTTAGTCGGTGGGCACAAGCCCTTTTTTTTCAACGGTCATCTGTTTTTTAAGCTTTTATGCTGGTGTTGTCAGTATGTTTTCAAATATGTCTATAAGTTCTTGTATAAAAAAATTGGAAAGATATTTTTTTAACTTATCAAAATGCAAAATGCTTAAATATTCTTCGTCTTCATTCTATATTTACTGCTTCCATTTTACATTTTCACTCCAAACACACTTCCCTTATTAGATATATTATTTTACTTTCTATTGCTGAAAATCAGTTTATTATTTCACAATGACCCCCCAATGAAAGAGGCTTTTTTAACAATTATGTTGCCCTTATTGATATTTCTTATTGTGAGCCATGTCCCAAGGTTATGTTTTGTTTATCTTGTCGTCTTTCCACAGCAATTGCTCTGAAATATGGGGACTGAGTACACCAAATACGATAGAACAGTGGGATACATCAGGCCTATACAGCTACCCTGACCAAACCAGGTGAATATCCTCAACTGTTGTATGTTGTTACACAGAACTTTGGTTTAGGAACACTTGCATACAATGTTTGAAGTGATGGATATTTAGAACGTCTGTGTTTTGTTCTAATCACGACCGTAATAGTCATGCGTCTTCTTACCATTTTATCATCCTCTCCCCTATGATTCAACCCCTCACCTTAATCTCCAATTAGATCCCTTGATGGGCGTCTGCAGGTTTCCCACAGGAAGGGGCTTCCCCATGTTATCTACTGTCGCTTATGGCGATGGCCAGACCTTCACAGTCACCACGAACTACGTGCTATCGAGGCCTGCGAGTATGCCTTCCACCTCAAGAAGGATGAGGTCTGCATTAACCCCTACCATTACCAACGGGTGGAGACCCCAGGTGAGACTACTGTACATGAAACAACCACATGACTTTTTTTTTTTTCTAGAAATCTTTAGCCATCAGTCTGTCAAATGTAACTATATGATAAGCAGGAACATTTTCCTTTAGTGATTTTTAAAAATGTGGAAAATCTAGCATTTGTGTTTCAACTTTATAGTGACCAGTGTTTGTTAACAAATCATACTGAATCTGAAGCGAGAGTCAAATTAGTTTATTTTACAACTTTGTGTTTACACTGACCTTAACATTATCATATTGACCTGATCAAAACAATACTCAGCAGTTTCCCATGACCGCAGCACGATGAAGATCATAGATGTGAATATTGATATTTCTTTTTTAAATCACAATATTTGAGTACACTGTAGAAACTGATGCTTCTCTAATCACACTATAGTATTGTAGTGTTTTTATAGTTATTGTTATGGGTTTTTTTTTTTTTTCAATGTTTGAATAACACACTGCACTCAAACTTACATACTACACAGAATGCCATCACAATGCTATTTTCTTTGAGTGAAATGGTAATCATGGAGTAATAGTCTAAGTCCAGAGAAGTAAAATGAATAACATAGGAGAACAGATAAGGGCATGTTTCAAGTTAATCAACATATTGTCCCATTTGGAATAAAGTAATCATTGCAGTCTATGTAATCTTTATCTGGCGCTACCTTTTGATTTGTGAAGCACATTCTGACTGACTAATTGTTTTGTTTTAATGTGGCTCCAGCAGTATGCAGGAAACAGTACATAATTTGTATTCATTATTTTGTCATTGACGATTGAAGTCATGGAAATTTGTGATAACCCTGAATGAAGACAATTCTTGAATTTCATAATGTTTCATTTTTTGCCATTTCGAGAAGACAACAGCACACCCCACAATCATAATTTATTTATTAAAGGCATACCTGCTATATTCAACCAGCCTAAATGGAACATCATAGCCTTGGTATTAGGAAGTTGACTGGCCAAAATTAAGACAATTTTTTTCTACTAATTGTAATGGCAGTTGTTTGCAGCAGGTTGCAACTTCTTGTTTAATGTGAACTTGAGTTGCATCAGTCTTCTCATGGAGCACTCAACAAGAAAACATTTCTGTAAATATCAGATGTAACGCATATTACAAATTAATTGTACTGTTTTTGTTTTGTTTTAATTTTGAAATGCTGCTACTAAGTCAAATCTACTCACCTTCTTAATTTTCACCACTGCAGTGCTGCCTCCTGTTCTTGTGCCAAGACACTCAGAAATCTTGACAGAGCTTCCTCCCCTGGACGACTACACTCATTCCATACCAGAGAACACAAACTTTCCTGCAGGAATCGAACCTCCAAATAACTACATACCAGGTTTGTGTGTGTGCACTACATGTGAGGAAAAACAACTGCTTAGTCTACTGAGAGTAGAGCCCCATTAAATGATTGTTAGTGTTTTTAAGACTTAACTTTGTCAGTCCCCTGTCAGAAGTAGTTTCAACTCCCATCTCCGGCAGAGCTACGACCCCGCCCTGAGAGAGGCGGGGGACATTCAGTCCGAATGGGCCATGTTCCGTGCTTCCATTGTCAAAGCGGTATACCGGAGCTACGGTCGCGCCTGTCGGGGCGGTAACCCTCAAACCCGCTGGTGGACCCCAGCGATGAGGGAAGCCGTCAAACTGAAGAAAGACTCCAATCAGGCCTTGTTTGCCTGTGGGGCTCCGGAGGCAGCTGACAGGTACTGGCAGGCCATGCGGCATGTGGCTTCGGTAGTTGCCGGGGCAAAAAAATAAGGCATGTGAGGAGTTTGGGGAGACCATGGAAAGCATCTTCCGGGGGGCTTAAAGGAGATTCTGGTCCACCATCCGGCGGCTCAGGAGGGGGAAGCAGTGCTCCATCAAAGCTGTGTACAGTGGAAGCGGGGCACTGCTGACCTCAACTCGAGACGTTGTAGATCGGTGGCAGGAACACTTCCGAGACCCCCTCAATCCAACAGAAATGCCTTCCAATGAGGAAGCAGAGCTGGGGGACTCTGGAGAGGACCCGCCTATTTCTTGGGCTGAAGTTGCTGAAGCAGTCAAAAAGCTCTTCAGTAGCAGGGCTCCGGGGGTGGATGAGGTCTGAGGCCTGGGTTCCTCGAGGCTCAGGATGCTGGTAGGGATATCCTTGCTGATGCGCCTCTGCAGCATTGCATGGACGTTGGGGACAGTGCTGCTGGACTGGCAGACCAGGGTGGTGATTCCCCCTGATCCCGAAGTTGGGTCGGAGGGTGTGCTCCATCTGCAGGGGGATCACACTCCTCAGCCTTCCTGGTAAGGTCTGTTCAGTGGTGCTGGAGAGGAGGGTCCACTGAGTCATTGAACCTCCAGTCCAGGAGGAACTGTGTGTTTTTTTTCATCCTGATTGTGGAACAGTGGACCAGCTCTATACCCTCAGCAGGGTCCTCGAGGGGGCATGGGAGTTTGCCCAACCAGTCTACATGTGTTTTCTGGACATTGGACATTCGACTCTGTCCCGCAGGTAATCCTGTGATGGATGCTCCGTGAATATGGCGTACCGAACTCCGTTATATGGGCTGTTCGGTCCCTGTATGTCAGGTGTTGGAGCTTGGTCCGCATTGCCGGTTGTAAGTGGGACACATTTTCGGTGAGAGTTGGACTCCGCCAGGGCTGCTCTTTGTCACCGATTCTGTTCATAACTTTATGGACAGAATATCTTGGCATGTCAAGGTGATCTGGTTTGGTGGTCACAGGATCAACTCTCTGCTTTTTGCTGATGATGTGGTTCTGTTGGCTTCATCAAGCCATAATCTCCAGATCTCACTGCAGCGGTTTGCAGCCAAATGTGAAGCAGCAAGAATTAGAATCAACACCTCCAAATCCTAGACCATAAAGCTCAACCCGAAACGGCTGGAGTGCCCACTCCGGGTTGCGGAACAGTTCCTGCTCCAAGTGGAGGAGTTCAAGTATCTTGGGGTCTTGTTCACGAGTGAGGAAAGGATGGAGCGGGAGATTGACAGGCGGATCGGTGCACCGTCTGTAATGATGCGGACTCTGTATCGGTCTGTCAGGGTGAAGAGGGAGCTGAGCAGGAAAGGCAAAGCTCTTATCTTCTGCTCGATTTTCGTTACTACCCTCAACTATGGTCACAAGCTGTAGGTTGTGACCGAAAGAAGGAGATTGCAGATACAAGCGGCCAAAATGAGTTTTCTCTGCAGGTTGGCTAGACTCTCCCTTTGATGTAAGGTGAGAAGTTCGGCCACTCTGGAGGAGCTAAGAGTTTAGTCGCTGCTCCTCCGCATACAGAGGAGTCAGATGAGGTGGCTCGGGCATCTAGTCAGGACCGCTCTCGGGGGGAGGTATTCCGGGCATGTCCATCTGGGAAGATGCCACGCTGGCCTGGGAGCGCCTTGGGGTTCCCCCAGAAGAACTTGACCATGTTTCTGGGGAAAAGGAAGTCTGGGCCTCCCTGCTCCGGCTGCTGCCCCTGCAACCCAACTTTGGATAAGCAGTAGAAGATGGATGGATGGATGGATGGATGGTTTCTCCCGACATCTGATACTTGATTAATATTCACTGCCATTTCCACCATTCTTTTTCCAACCAGAAATTTGGAGGATGTAAAAGAGGAACAGTTAAGTTCCCAAAGCAAACTCCCAGTGACTTCTTCCACGATCATGTCATGGTTTGAGTGTGTTTTTTTTTTTCTTTAAACTGAAGCAAAACTGAACTTTAAGACTTTGACAGAAGATAAAACACAAAGCAGCAGCTGCCATGTCTGAAGGCTTCATGTTTTCAGATTGTCACATCCATCCCATTCTTTTCATAGCAGGACTGCCTTTGATTTAAAAATAAATAAATAAATAAATTCAATAAATAAAAAAAAAAGAAAAGAAAATAAAACAGAAACACATTTTTAAAACGGCCACTTCAAGTGATAACAGTATTGGGGTCAAAAGTCAATGTCACTGTAAGCGCACATCCAGCCTGTCCCCGCAATGAATACCTCAGGAAGGCATAAAGAGAATTTCATCAGATACGTCTTCAAGGACTCAAGTATGAAGCGAAACGGAATTTGGTTACTAAAAGTCAAAACAAATTTGGCCACAAATGATAACATTTCAGATAGGATTAAAAAAGAAGACTGAATTTCCAAAGGTCAGCCCCTTTGTAAAATCAAAACACTTCAGTCTTAATTTGGTTAATCTAAACAGATGTGGATACAAACCTCTACTGGTAGACGGACGCAAACTAATGTGGTCATTTGAGTAATATCAAATTTAACCGAAAATAGTGACTGCACACTTTTTGTCTGGCAGAAAGGGGCAAAATAAGAACACTTTATTAATCCCAGCAAGAACATGAATCAGCGTGTACAGTTGAATCATCACATATCAGAAAAATAAAGGTACATATTTAGAATACTCTGTCGTACATTGTGGATGTCATCGGATCTTAATAGGAGTTGGCTAATGTGACAACTGAAATTGACACAAAGTAGAGCAATGATTTTGTTTGACAGTATGTTGAACTGCCACATTTGATTTTTACCTGTCATTTGTTTCCCCCCCATTCTTTTCAAACAGAAACGCCTCCACCTGGCTATATCAGTGAGGATGGAGAGACTAGTGATCAACAGATGAATCAAAGTATGGATACAGGTACCCTAGACTAGCTACTTCTCCTTTCCTCACAGCACAGTGTTTACTTGTTGGGAGTAACTATCTGTTGTCCATGGGACAAAAGAGTGCACAATAAACAGAGAAAACTCTTTTGCTATGTAATTCCTGCTAAGAAGGATCCTTTACACACTTTCTTACTTTGTGTTTTTTTTTCACTTTGCTTCGGTACATATTCTCCTTTTTTTTGCTGAAGAACCAACCAAATAAAAATACTGTGCTTAAGTTCCAATCAGTTGGACAAATTCAGGCAACGAGCATACAAGCTCTTATAACTTATTTTCCACAACAATGGACAAATGTGGGCCTCACATGTTTGGATGTCTTCTCGTCTGTTAATGTAGTTGTTTGCCATCAACAAGGCAAGCAGTATCTGATATGTTTTAATTTCTCACTACAATATTTTTCAATGAATTTGTATTGACAAGATCTACCCAGTTCTTAGGTTAAAGGTACATGACATTAACAGATCTGTAGTACGGTGTCTTTAGAAATCTCCACATTATATCCCTGTTCTTCTTTTTTCTGGCTTATCCCTAAATCTTTGCTCTGATCTAACGGTTGTGGTGCCTCATGAACCCATCCAACATTTTGATTTCCTGTGTGTTTTGTCAGGTTCTCCAGCCGAGTTGTCTCCTAGCACTCTCTCCCCTGTCAATCACAGCATGGGTAAGATGTATATGCATCCCTACTCAAGCAGTATTACAGCAATTCAGAATGAGCCTGTGTCTCTTCATCACAAGATGAATAAAGGAGCATAAATAAGAGTTTCCAGGGATTAACGGGACATCTATCCTTCCACTTTAGATCTACAGCCGGTGACTTACTCCGAGCCAGCCTTTTGGTGCTCGATAGCTTACTATGAGCTCAACCAGCGTGTAGGGGAGACGTTTCATGCCTCTCAGCCCTCTCTGACCGTGGATGGATTCACAGACCCATCAAACTCAGAGCGTTTCTGCCTCGGCCTGCTGTCCAATGTCAACAGGAACGCCACTGTAGAAATGACCCGGAGGCACATAGGTGTGGCAATGGGCATGGAATCGCCATAGACCCCATGATATTACACTATCATAATAGTAAAGTCACAATATACTATTATCACAGTGCTAACATAACATCACAACACTTATTATATTTCTTTTTCATCATTTAGGAAATCAGTGTCAGCATCTGTTTATCTAGTAAGATCCTTTTTCCTCCCAACCAAATTAATGGCTGCGAAATGTAGTTGTGAAGCAATCAAAATGACTGTGTATGATAAACACTTAGTTTACAGTGTCTCATATGAGACAGTTTCTCAACAATAATTAAAAAAAAAAATAAAATACATCAAATAAAATACATCAAAATATTTTATCTTTCTAATTTTCATTATGAAAAACAATAAACCAAAGGAATAGTTGTCTAATTTTTTTTCAAATGGGCACATTGGATTTGATAATTAAAGTGTGTGTGTGTGTGTGTGTGTGTGTGTGTGTGTGTGTGTGTGTGTGTGTGTGTGTGTGTGTGTGTGTGTGTGTGTGTGTGTGTGTGTGTGTGTGTTTATTTTTTATATATATATATTTTTACATAATA
>CAAKHD010006387.1:71514-99310 GCA_901007705.1 Fistularia tabacaria
AAAATAAAACAAAAAAATAGTTATATAATATTTTTCAAAATGGATTGGATTTGATAATTAAAGTGTGTGTGTGTGTGTGTGTGTGTGTGTGTGTGTGTGTGTGTGTGTGTGTGTGTGTGTGTGTGTGTGTGTGTGTGTGTGTGTGTGTGTGTGTGTGTGTATACTTGATGTTTTATATATTTTTATTTTTACACCAAACACTTATCATATACTCTATATAATGATTTGCAGTGATTCTTTACTTCACCCCAAATAAATGCCTATGATAAGCCCTGCATTTATATGTCTAGCACTCAAAACTTGAAATTGTATGTGAGTTGTGTACACATATATCAAACATTAATAACTGGCATACATGCTTTGATGGGACCTTTGTAAGGTTACTGTTACAATACCATCCAGCTGTGATTGATTGACTTGACAGACGACAGTGGGAGATGTAGCTCAATAAAATTTCAAATCATTAAGCTTTATAAAAACATTTTAATTCATCACCCAAAAATCAGCCTTGTATATAAGCAATAAATACAATTTAAAATAAATTATTCAAAGAAAGATATTGTTATTACTTCATATGTTTATTATACTTGAATAGAAATGGACCTCTGATATAAGTCACTGTTTTTAAAGGAAGAGGAGTTCGACTTTACTACATTGGAGGGGAAGTATTTGCTGAGTGCTTGAGTGATAGCGCCATCTTTGTCCAGAGCCCAAACTGCAACCAGAGGTATGGCTGGCATCCAGCAACAGTGTGTAAAATTCCACCAGGTGAGTTGCTTAAGTTTCCATTTGTGTAGCTATCCTATTCATTTAAATTAAAATGATAGTCATCACCTGCATGTAAATGTTTTCATAGTTCTTGGTCCCAGTAAATGTACCTTAAATGTATTAAACACTATTCTGGAGCCTTGATTTTGCTGCATTCTCAATGAAGACACCGGATGATTCCTGTATATTGCAAAAGGACAAGAACTTGTATAACTAGTGCTGCTATCAGTTCACTGAATAAATAGTTCTGTATGTTGTCCTTGCTGAAACCAGCCCAGGTTATTAAATTCCCAAAGGCTAGAAGTGGTGTATTAGTATCCAAAGTTTTTGTGTATGCGTGCTATTTTATGTTTGTCTGTTTGCTTATTTTTTCAATTCTTTTCCAAAGACCCACTGGTATTGGCCCTTTAACAGCTGGTGTAATTCTTTGTGTGCTCAGGTTGCAATCTAAAAATCTTCAACAACCAGGAATTTGCAGCTCTACTGGCTCAATCCGTTAACCAAGGATTTGAGGCCGTCTACCAGCTGACCAGGATGTGCACTATCCGCATGAGCTTTGTGAAAGGCTGGGGAGCAGAGTACAGGTATGCAGTTCTATCCAAGTGGCATGTGATTCCCTTAGAAGGGATGGTGTGGTCACAATGGGCATGTGGCTTGTTTCCTTATTAATAGCAAAGCAGAATGTTAAAATAGTTATTTTTAGAGAGGAGTCATCACGGTAGAATTCATGCACTTCTCCAAAAACATTTACAGTTTAGACTTGAAGAGGCCAAGATTTAACATACTCCCGGTTCCTACATATCCTGTAAAACTTTTTAAAAACATGTTATCAATTTTACAATTGTAAATATACAATAAGATACTTAAGTTATCGCAAACAAATCAGCTTAAGTGTAGTTGAAATTAATTGCAATAGAGAAATTCATTTTGGGAAATATAAATTCAACAATTCTTCCAAATTTGCAAAAAATGTAAGGCTTAATTAACTTTGGTTAAAATAATCACAACTGAAAACAAATAGCACTGACGACTCAAAAGTTTAATAAGTATAACCCAGATGTTCACATGTGTGTTTCACAGGCGGCAGACCGTCACAAGCACTCCATGCTGGATCGAGCTGCATTTGAATGGCCCTTTGCAGTGGCTAGACAAGGTCCTGACTCAGATGGGTTCCCCATCTGCACGCTGCTCTAGTATGTCCTAGATAGCCAAGGAAACACCCCATCCCCCAAAATAGCCCACAACAAAGATCATTAAATTCTAAACTCTTGAGTCCTTACCTGTAAACAATGAGAACCCCACAGAATGATTTATCTGAATTGTTATTCATCGTATTTGTAGCCCAGATCTGTATCCCCCTTTTAACTTAACATATACACCATCACACTCACACACTCATACAGACATTACCGTGAGAAATTTGGCACTTTGTTACTCATGTCATGCACCTTGTATAATTGCTTTCCCCCAAATTCTTAATATTAGATCTATTTGTGGTAAAAAAAATAATAAATTGTATATTGGTTTTTAGTCCAAGAAGATACCAAAAATATGTGAATACTTTCACTGTATTCCAGACAGCTTGTATAAGTAAGACAAGCTTGAATGCGAAAATTATTTTCCCCCTTACCATTGTTGTGAACATAAGTTTACTTGACATGGGCCCATGTTTTGTCGGCTTGGTAAAGAAAGGCCTTGGAGAATCCATTCCTCTCAGAGGGAAACCATGTTTGCCAGACTGGCCCTTATCTAACTCGATGTGTGTCGTTATAAGACATACTTATTGATTGACAACAAAGAATGTTACTGTAAAAAGAAAAAAATTTACAACCCTTAAAGAAAGTGAAAACTAAGTTTGGCTGTAGTTCATTTCTTTGTCATTATATGGCACTATTCATGTTGTTAGTTGATTTGATTTGCATCCCTTAACAACCTGGTTTGAAGCTGGAGACAGTGGCCAGGCTTTTGCAGAGTGCACTGGGCAGGGACCAGAGAGTATCAAGTTGTTGGCAAAAGCTTCTTTTTTCCCCTCTCCTCTGACTCGAAACTGGGAGTGCTGCGACTCCAAGAAGAATCATTAGATAGTCTCATCTGGAGAATTTGAAGGTATCAATGAATTTGTTCTGTTTTTAGCCTATATCCCCATTGTTTTGCTACTTTTTTGTATTCTCATGTATTTTTATATATAAATATACTTATCTGTCGTTCACTTTTTATTAAATAAATATTTTCAATACCACAGCTGTTTCTAAAGTGACATGAAGGACATGGGTCATTCCTTCGTTTTATCCAAAAGGGTCAGTTTAAATTAATTTTCCAGTTGTAGCTGTGTTTGTTGTTTTTTTTTTTTTTTGTTTGTTTGTTTATCAGTGGAGAAAAAAAAATCACTGCCCCACATGTTGTGTAGCCTGTATCCATCCCTTGTTTTCCCAAAGGAAATCTGGTGCATTTAAAGTACACTAATCCCGAGCTCTCTTTTCCTGCAATGTTTTTCGATGATTCCAGAGGCATGTAAAACTTGGCAATGGCTATTCATTCATTTCTTCTCTTTTTCAGAAAGAATTACCTATTGTAGCTTGCTGGTGTTCGGTTAGGAAGGTAAAGGTCAACTGGAAACCACTGGCTTTCAAATTGTTACACATGTGGGAGGAGACTTTTTTTTTTTCCTTCCACAAGAAAAGGAATTGGAATGTGCAGGCACACACTGGGACACTCGCTGTTAATGTATGTATTGTATTTGTTCTATCTATAAAAATACTGTATGTACAACAACACTTATTTGCTCAAACTCTTCCCTTATTGTCAGTATGTGGCTGTTGCGAGTTTAACATGTTTCTCTCCCCCTCCCTTCTTGATGTTAATGTGTTCACCTCAAGCCACTAGTGATTGTACTTTAAGTGCACCTAGTGACGTTTGGATTTGGGGAAATGAACCATGTGTTCGGGTCCAGTGTTGTTTTTATCTTTGGCCTACAACATATGAATGTGAAAAAATACATGACAAAAACTTATGTGGACCAGACGTACATATACATAACAGTAGTACAGTATGTGTGTATTTAAACAGTAATCTTTCTTTGCAAAGCAGTCAGTACTGTAGATGTCGCAGTTTTATCAATAGAGGGCGGTATTAATAGAACAGTTTTACTTTTTCTGACCATAAGCTTCTCAGGCGTGTGGCATATTATGCAGACTTCATAAAACACTAATAAAGATTTTTATTCTCATGATTCTGTCTGGGTATATTTCTTATCAAATATGAAGTTGGATGTAAAATTGTGAGATCAGGAATTGACTAAATCACACAAGACCTTTTTAATTGATCTTACACAAGTCAACCTTTTATAAATAGATATGCTAATACTCATTATGGGCTGTACCAATCATTTCATAAATTATCTTTTCTTGTCAGAATCTTCTCCTGGTATGTGGGCTTGAATTTCCTTGATTTATAAGTTCAGTTGCCACAAGAAGATTTTGACAAGAATTAACCATGACCTGGATTACAGAGCCTACACAGACATGTTACATTTTTCTTTTTTTTTTTTCCTAATGTGAGTAACATCTGCTTCGTTCTCCACACATAGGGAAGATAATTTTTCGTAGTATAATTCGAATTTACATACCCAGAAAACAGAAAACTCAACTAAGGTGAACCTCACACATATTTGGTCTGAGCTGTGCAGTTGGTTGATTCCCGTCACTCGTGTGATTTGTCCATCCTCCGTTACCGTAGATGGCGTCAGAGGTAAATATCTCAAGCTAACTGTTAGCGACCTGTTGTGATATCATGGCTTTTACCCTCTATGCCCTCATTCAAGCGGCGGTCTTGTGTGTGAATGCTGTAGCTGTATTGCACGAAGAACGGTTCCTTAGTAAAAGTAAGTATGCGTGGGATTCTGCAATCTTAAATGCGAAATTCGTACGAAAGTTGACTCAGTTAGCCAATGCTAAAAAGCTGTCTTCCGTTTAGGATGAGGGGAGTAAAAAGCTATGATCGAAGATTCTCAACGACGTACCTGAAAGTTTCCTTCTTTCGACTTGCTCGTTTTACTTGCAACTGTACGAGGACTTTATATCAAAGCTAGCATGATTAAAACCTAATAGGCAGTTACAAACTTACTCTGTAGCCAAAGGGCTGAGAAACAGAAATTAAACAGCAAGAAAGCGTCCCACCATATCCTAAGGGAGAAAGTACATTTCAAGGCTGAGCTATACAGGAAAAATCATTCGTCACTTACACTCATACCAATGTATCGGTATAATTCAGGAAGGATTAAATAATTGAACTAAATTTTTTCACTAAATTCTGGTCCTTTACTATGTATTTATTGTTTCTTGGCATTCTTTTCTTTTATATATTTGTGATTTATACCTGGTTATTTTTTGCAATTTCTTACCATTTTTCCAAAACATTTTGGGGGGTAATTTATACCGGGTTTTGATATGTTCTCACTCATATTTGTTCAGTATTTACAGTTTTTAAAGGAGATACTTACTAATTTATTCTGTTTCAAAAGTTTGTTATTAAACGCACTCAAATTATCCTTTTAAAAAAGCCGCTGAGATATGTTTGAGTGCAGACAATGGAAAATAGCAATTTATTGCAGAAAGGCTGTAAGAAATCAATAATTATACCACTCAGTGTCAATGTATTTCATGGGATTTTATTTAATGTAAAGCACATTACATACTAAATGTCCGAATCCAAACCTTTCCAGTTGGCTGGGGAGTGGACCATAGTATTGGGGGCTTCGGTGATGAGCCAGGGGTCAAAGTGCAGCTGATGAACCTTGTACGCTCTGTACGAACAGTTATGAGAGGTGTGGGACTGCACACACACATGCACACAGAATGGAAGCTATTGAGACAGCCCAATGATACTCACTTTACTACACCTGCTGTCTGGGGTGGTTGCAGTGCCTCTGATTGCAGTGAACTCAGTCTGCATTGTCGTGCTGCTGCTCTTTGGATGAGGAGGAGGGAGTGAAGATGGAGCATTCCACCTGCTGTGATGATCTTTACCACCTCAGGCAGCTTTTGACTCACTGAATGTCCCCTGTCAGTATGAAAATAAACCCTGTGTTGTTTTCACTCTTGGTACCCATTTCTTTTAATATACAGAATACTGAATAGTTTGTAAAAGAAGTAATATTAATAAAAGCTTTTTAGAGTATCACAAACAGATTATATTTCACAATATAAAACAAGTAAACCATTTATAGTATACGATGCACTTTTTAATTTCTGGTGAATAAAGATTTTTTTTAACTTTGACAGGAATTTCTTTCCAACTTGGAGTTAAACCAGTCTAGTTTGACACGCTTGCCCTCCGACAAAGTAGTATCGTTGTAGCGATACAACTTCAGGTAAGAATTAGAGACGAACTCGTAGTTTGTAGTTTCGGGCTGCGATGAGTGGCAGACAAGAGTTGTATCGTCGCGTCCCTGTGTCTGTTCTCTGCATCTTCCTCTACGTGTACGCTTACCGTTCTCACAAGTTGTGAAAGCAAAGGTACTTAGCGGGAACAAACTCCTGACTCGGCTGTATCTTTACATGATATAATTTCTCCGCGTAGTGACCCAGAAACTTGGATTCCTGCAAGCATCCGGAGCAAAGAAGAGTGCGTTGTTTTTGTTTTTTTTTCTCCGTCCACAACTGCAGGTTAGCGACTTGCATCCGCTCCCGACCACGAACCAGTTTGTCAACTGCGACTCCAAACCACTAGGGGGTGCCATAGCCTACTTGGTTTTAGTTGACTGAACTTTTGATGTCCCACAAAGGAGAGGAAACTACAAACTCATGCAGTGTCTTGCCCCGCAGTTTAGGATTCTGACCACAGAAGACCGTATAAGGTGCTACATCCTTAGGATCGGATCACTGGAAAGTCCAAGTTATTAAGTCCACAGTGAGTGGAGCCACAGAATACATTCATGTGTTGACTATTATTGCATGTTGCTTCTCAGAAGCAGTGGAAGCATGTATCGTTCTTTTTATTTTGGGTTATTTCTGGCTGGTTGTATAGAATGTGGATCTTTAATGGCCTCCATACCTGAAAGTCAAATTAAATCATAGTTTTGCCCCCTTTATTATAAATTTTTTGCTTAACTCGATTTCTCTTCAGGATCAATATAGTATTCCTGATTCTGATTGAATTCGTTACTCTTATGGAATTGGTTGTGCAATGCCCATTATTTTTAGGACAATTTACTGGATATTGATGTAATGTACAAGTGTAAAAACACCTGCAGTAATTTTTTGCAGATTTAAGTGATTTGTCAAATTATAGTTTATTTAATTAAAATATGGGGTGATTTCTTTTATTATTTCAATCCATGTCTGGTAGTTTGCAAAGCGCTGCTTGAGTGTTGACCTTCCTTTTAAGGCTAGAAGCTGGGTCGTTGAGGTTTCGCGATGCTGCGGGTTATGAATGGGATTATCCAGACAGTGAATATAGAGACACACCCCTGTGTTTCCCTGTGTTTCCCAGAGTTTCTGTGTGGCAAATTGCTGCTGATGGTCCTGACTGATGAAACCTTCAGCCTGAGCCCAGCAAGTGAGAAATCTGTTGGTCTCTCTGACAACACCCATTTTCTGCCTGCTGTGTTTTTTTTTCTCATTCATTAGAACGAACTGTAAACTCCTTACAGATGTCACCAAAGGGGGGGTATCCTGCAATTCTAATTGTTGTTGGCCGGAACTTCAGAACCTATCAGGCAATTGATGAGTTGCAGAAGGGTCCCTTCACACTGCAGGCCAGATTTGTAGAGTACCGGGATGTGAGAGTTGAGGTTGACATTCATCCGTCTGCCATGCCTCGGTCCAAGAGTAGAATGTGGGAAAGTGTCCTGACACTGTTTTCTGTAAAGAAACAACACAAAGCCATCAGATGCGTAGCTGACAGTAAGCACAATTTCTTAGATTGCTGATTGCTTTTTTTCCAGTCCCTCTTCACTAGTAACACAGGATGGGGCTCAGGGGGCCTTAAATGAGGCAGATTCTGGTGATAGATCCTTGCTTCATCGGGTCCAGCAGATAAAGCTGTGCCAGATAATGTGAAACACATAGAGCTCAGAGTTCCCTGGAGGACCAGGTTGCTCAGCTACAGGCAGTGCCAAGTCTCTAGATCCTTTCTGTCTGTATGGCTGAAATAGAAAAGCAGAAAGTACTGAAATGTATCATTGCAGACATTTTTTTGGTCTCTACAATATTTTAATTACTCTGCTATGAAAAATTTCCCATTGTGTTGCTGACCTGCTATAACAGTCCAAATTTGATCTCTTGCATCATCATGGGCCAGAGTCAACACAGCTCCTGTTAGCATCACGGCCCAATTTAGGGAACCTTCGCTGGCACCAGGCAAAGTCACCTCACATTCTCGGAGATGATAAAAAATGAGTGCCAGTCCTCTGCTCAAGGACTTAGTCATGGGAAAATATTAGGACACCCCATTCAGTAATCAGCTCTTCATTAAGAAATGTTCACATATCAATGTCCAATTACTGCATTTCTAGAAGAGAAAGTGATTTAAATGCAATTAAAACAAAAATTAACATTTTCTTTTTACACAAAAAAAAGTGTATTTTAATGGAGGAAAAAGTTAGGACCTCTTAACAGCTAGTGTTGTCCCCTTTGGCTGTCCCCAGTCTCTGATATCAATCAGAAGAAAGTTTGCCCCACTCCTCAATGCAGAATTCTTTCAGCTGCGATATGTTTGAGGGGTTTCTTGCATGTACAGCCCATTTCAAGTCACTCCACAGCATCTCATTGGGATTAAGATCAGGGCTTTGACTCGGCCATTCCAGGACTCCCGGTTTTGCTGGTATGCTTTGGGTCATTGTCATGTTGCGGTGTTCAGTTCCGCTTCAGCTTTAACTTTTTTACAGATGGTTTCACATGTTCTTCAAGCACTCGCTGACACACAGTGGCATTCATGATGGATTCTATGATGGTGAGCTGGCCAGGTCCTGCTGCAGCAAAGCATCCCCAAACCAAGATACTGCCACCTCCATGCTTCACAGTTGGTATGAGGTTCTTTTCTTGGAGAGCTGTATTTGGTTTATGCCAAACACGTCTTCTGTTCTGGTGTCCAAAGAATTCCATTTTAGACTCATCTGTCCAAAGAACATTGTTCCAGAAGTCATGGTCTTTGTCGATATTCTCTCTGGCAAACTTCAATCTGGCCTTAAGGTTTTTCTTGGAGAGCAAAGGTTTCTTCCTTGCACTCCTCCCATGAAAGTCAAACTTCTACGGTCTCTTTCTGATAGTAGAGTCATGCACATTCACATCCACCGTAGCCAGAGGCTGCTGTAATTCCCATGATGACACTTGAGGATTTTTGATGACTTCTTTGAGGATCTTGCGGTCTGCTCTGGGGGTGAATTTGCTTGGACAGCCAGACCTGGGCATGGTGGCAGTTGTTTTGAAAGTCCTCCACTTGAAAAGTTTTTTCCAGATGGTGGAATGACTGATGTCAAGTTCTTTTGAGATCTTTTTAAATCCCTTACCAGACTCCTAAGTGGCCGCAATCTTCTTTCTGAGGGCATCAGACAGCTCTTTAGATCTCACCATGGCTCCCACTTCAACCGTCAGGGGCACAGAAAACTAAATCTGAGGTTTAAATAGGGAAAGGCTTCTTTAACATGCTGGGAAAGGATGTTCTGATCATGTGCACCTGACATGATACACCTGTGTGGTTTTAACAATTCTCAGTGGGATGATATGTGGGTGTGTCACAATATATTCCTCAGCAGAAATTGTATTCTTTTTATATTACATTTCACAATATATTTTAAAAAGGCTTTTCTTATTTTTCAATTGTTTAGTGATATTGCTTGGATCCCTCTGTATCATTAAAATTGATATTAAACATCCATATGTCCAAATATATTTTAAAATATATAGGCTTTCATAGGGTGTCCTAATTTTTTTCACATGACTGTACCTTAAAGGTACAGCAGTTTGGAGCCTTCACATCTCACACACAGGGAGTGACAGTGAGGTGTGGACTACTGTAGGAGCTTTTTCTTCCTTGCCCTGTCTCTACATGGCGTCATTCAATGCAATGTCCATGTTTATTTATATCATACTCATATGTGTATGATATATATCCTCATGTTGTACATGTGTTCTTCTTGCTGGGTCCCAAAAACAGGGCTCAAGACACTCCCTGTTGCTTTCTCTCTATATATACACTATATGGCCAAAAGTATTTGCTCAGCTGCCTTGACTCGCATATGAACTTAAGTGACATCCCATTCCTAATCCACAAGGTTCAATATGATGTCGGTCCACCCTTTGCAGCTAAAACAGCTTCAGCTCTTCTGGGAAGGCTGTCCACAAGGTTCAGGTGTGTGTTTATGGGAATTTGTGACCATTCTTCCAGAAGCGCATTTGTGAGGTCACACACTGATGTTGGCTGAGAAGGCCTGGCTATCAGTCTCCGGTCTAAGTCATCCCAAAGGTGTTCTATCAGGTTGAGGTCAGGACTCTGTGCAGGCCAGTCAAGTTCATCCACACGGGACTCTGTCATCCATCTCATTTTGGACCTTGCTTGGTGCGCTGGTGCACAGTCATGTTGGAAAAGGAAGGGACCAGCGCCATACTGTTCCCTCAAAGTTGTGAGCATGGAATTGTCCAAAATGTCTTGGTATGCTAAAGCTTTCAGAGTTCCTTTCACTGGTACTAAGGGGCCAAGCCCAGCTCCTGAAAAACAACCCCACACCATAATCCGCTGCCCACTAAACTTCACACTTGGCACAATGCAGTCAGACAAGTACCGTTCTCCTGGCAACTGCCAAACCCAGACTTCCTGAACCCCTGAAACTTTTCTCCACCCATTCCAACCTGCTTGAATCCTTTTCTTTATCTCTTTTCCACACTCTCCATTGCTCTGGACTGTTGACCTTAAGTACTCGACATCCTCCAACTTCTTGATCTCCACTCCCTGTAGCCTCACCATTCCACCCGGGTTCCTCTCATTCACACACATATATTCTGTCTTGCTGCGACTAACCTTCATTCCTCTTCTTTCCAAAGCATACCTCCACTTCTCAAGATTTTCCTCAACCTGTTCCCTGCTCTCACTACAGATCACAATGTCTTGTGGTTTCACATCATTGTTTCATATTGTTGTAAATGTAAATAATTCAAAACAAGACCGTTTAGATTTTTGGACTGATCATTTTTGAATAGCAATTAAAGTATAGATTGCGCATTGTTAGGAAATAAGGTGGCTATAAGAATGTTCCCTGGATCCTGGGAGCCAGGCTTTGGCCAAAATACTGTTTCCAGCTCATCCCATTTTTGTGCTAAAGGGTTATGGTTACAGTATGGTAAATACTCTCAGCTTAGAGGGAGGGGTTTCCTACCTTGTGGTTTTAAAGTGCTTCACTCTAGCAAGCATTCACTCGTTCAATCACACATTCACACCAATGGAAGCAGAGCTTCCATGCAAGGTGCTAACCATGCCTTCGGTAGCAACTTGGGGATCAGTGTCTTGCCTAAGGAAACCTAGATATGCAGATATGAGGAGCACACCATCAAACCACCAACCTTCCAATTGGAGGGACACTTATTCAACCAACTTAACCACAGCCGCCTCAGAATGATAAGAATACTTTGTCTTTTAAGGCTGTGATTGTCCTCATTCCTGCTGACCTTGAGGCAAAAGATGTTGAGCTTTATGACAGCGAGCTATTAATGATCAGTGAAACTCTGTAAACCCAGATGTTATTTTTGGAAAATTGCTTTGTCTTTCCATCCATCTCATTATGTGTTAAATAAAAACTAGAAATAATATATTGTGGATATTTGGCTCCATCGAGAACTTTAAGTTTAAATCCATCCTCTAACGGAGTAAAGATTCTGAAGTCATTTAATCTTGGTCCTAAATAATGGTTTTGTAGGAGACTAAAGTGACACAGTGAGTTTGACCTCAGACGGATCAAAATAATCTTAAATGTGCTTGCCTTGAAGTCCATTTTCATCTTCTTCCGAGATGCAATTTAACTCCATTCAGGCAGTCTTGAGATGTGGAATTCTCAAGGATGGGATTATTTGAGGTGACATTGATCTTTGACCGGCCAGGTCTAATAAGTCCATTTTAAGTGGGGGTTTTTTTAAACAAAATTGAACAAAATTGATAAGATATTGGTTTCATAATAATGCAAACTATTGATAACTAGAAAACACAGAATTGGTCAAAAATCTAAATAGACATAAGGAATAACACTTTTTGACCAGCAGTTGGGAAGAATAAAAGGATTGTTATATGCATCTTGCTCAATGAACTTTGGCTTGAATTATGTTGAACATTTACAAAGGAAATATATAATAGGCCCTCATCGGGTTAAGGAACTGGTCATTCAAATAACGGTATATCCATAATTTGATATGTCACTTAATCTTCAAGATTTTTTAGTATTTTGTAGTTTTATTTGTGCTATTCTGTAATTCACCTTTTTAAGCCAATGCTATTTTAAATGTAATGCACAAATAATCCTTTCTAAGTGGGATTGTTCTGCACGAGTTTCATAGATCAGTGCATGAGCACTTTGTCAGATGTCATGACAGCCATTTTACCATACGTGGTTAATGCAAGCATCTCTCCTTTAGGGACTGAAGACTTCTCAATATTTGATCCTTCTCATAATGCTGTTTGCAGCTTTCATGTATGTAGAAGTCTTTTCTCCTGTATTATTTATAGGAGCACCTTCAGTGCATGGGACTGAAAGAAGTGACTTTTCATGCATCCCTACACTGCCAGAATAAAGGGAATCATGTTGTTTCCTAGTTCAACTTCTCATGTTCATGAAGGGAAAAGAAATGTAATTTGTGTATTTTTTACCCCCATGGAAACCAAAACCGTGTTGCAGAATAATGATTGAAGGATGGGGTTCACCAATTTTTCCACTGCAGATGATGTAAGAGAAGAGTGTGGCATACTGTTGGGGCGACGGGATATGTGTGTCGAGTCCTATCGCCTCTGTTGTATTTCACGCTTTACTAAAATTTAACCTCTGTTATAAAATGAACAAACATGAATATGGTATGAAAGTGAACTCTGTGTTTATAAGTACAAACCCTTTTTTTCAATGATTGACCTTGAGTCTTAGACTCTAAACCATATTGATAATATTTTATCACTTTAAAAGGGAAAAAAGTAAAAGCTTGGGACATTAAGTGCTCAATACTATAGGCAATTTGGTTTGGTGGAAGGAAAATAACTTTATTCAATTCTTTGTTTTTTTGGTTTTTGCTTTTACAGGGGGGGTTAATGGGACTACCACTCAGCATGGTTGTTTACAGACTTTTTGCCAAACTAAGCCCATTGGCTGCTTCGTCTACAATAATATATAAAAGCTGTTGGTCTGTCATATTCACATCAAACTGTAATAATGCGGGCTTTCTGAGATAGCTCAAAAATAGAACAACTGTCTGTAAGTCTCCAGAATCAAACACTTTGTGTCCTTTTGATTACAGGGTTTGAATATGAAGTTAAGGGTGGTTTTGCTCGAAAGTTGTAAAAATTGATCAGAAAGCTCCACTCCATGTCCTCCACCTACTGATTGTTTGTTGGACTATTTCGTATCAGTTTCTTTCTTCAGGCAGACACAAGTCTTCCTTGGGGCAACAGCTCAATGATGAGATCTTCTGTTAGATCCTGTTGCAATCTAATCCAGACTTACAACAGAGCACAGTAAAATAAAACAACCTCCAGCTCTCCGATGCAACTCACAAACTAAACCCAACAATAGTGACAGGCTCCCACACATTTTACACAGAGATGCAGGTACACAGTGTGACTCACCCGCTCCACAATGTATTTCGATATTGTAAGGTTTTTATTGGATGTCAACACTCTGAAAGCAAAGTACATAAAATAACAACTTTAAAACAGCCCATGTAGAATGCAGAGTGTAACAGGTCATTAGCATTGTGTTGCAAGGAGTATTCTTTGCTTGCATAAGTGATATTCTGTATGAATGTATTTTTATGTATTTTCATTATTATTATGATGTTTTTTTTTCACCAACATGAAACTTAAACTTGTCTTTAAATTCCCTAGTGTTTGGTGAAACATTTTGAAACTAAATGAATCAAATGCTCTTACGGCAAGACAAGCCGCCCCTGTACAATTGTTTGGTGTCAAACAATTGTACAGGGGCGGCTGTAGCTCAGATGGCTGAGAGACAGCGTCCCTCCAATCTAAAGGTTGGCAGTTTAATTCCCAGCTCCTCCTGTCTGTATGTTGAAGTCTCCTTGGGCAATACACCCAAGTTTGCCTCCGATGGCATGGTTAGCACTTTGCATGGCAGCTCTGCTGCCATTGGTGTGTGTGAGTGACTGTGAATGCAGTCTAGTGTAAAGCGCATTGAGGCCACAAGGTATGAAAGTGCTATGTAAGTTGAGACCATTTCCAACAACATTTTCAGAAACTACTGTCCTTTTCAGTCACGACAACATGCATAGCATGAACAGTACATAAAATATCACAAGAGCGTTTATGATTATGATTAGATGTGTCTGGATGTATTCCGAGATTAGTAAAATGGGACTATACAACTATCGTTCTAATACTGGTAATAATAAAGACAATACGTGTTATTGAAAGTACATATGCGCGATAGAAAAGCAACCTAGAAGTGCAAGACACAATCATAAAATAACATGCAAAAAATGTTCTGAAGATATATACTATAGTCCATCACCTGACCACTTGACAATGAGCAATTTTTGTGATGTTAGATATTTTAACCAGATGCTGCAAACTGTATCTTCTCTGAGTCATTCCCATTGTGAGTAGCAGAGCAGCTGAAAACACCCTCTAAGAGCATTGGATGTGGGGATTTGTAGTTCATCAGACAGGGAAGGGGGAGGGTGGGAGCGGAGAGTCCATTTCATCAGGATGCTCTGCAGCTCAGAGGAAAACATACCGACTTATTCTACCATGTGAGATTTATCACTGCAAGCTTTGGAAAGAATCTTCCGTGGAGGGATAAAGGTAAAATCTTTTATAGATATTTGATTTTCACTTATTTTTCCTGTGTTCTCTGTAGGTTATCATCATGCCCCCCCCCCTCTCATGTTATTCTATAGTGGAACTGAAATGTCATTCTTGTGGAGAACATTGTAGTTGAGTATCTTAAATAACTTGCCAACATGGCTCTTTAACAATTATACTGACATATAGTATTTCCTGCAAAATTATATGATTCCAGAATGTAGACCTGTTCAGTACATTTTCTGACCATCATGTCAATAGTCTAACTTATTAAATTGTTTGATGTATTTTCATCAATCTAAGTTTTCTTCCTAAAAGCAAAGGTCAATCTATTGTAGTTAGATGACTTATTTCTTATTTTTTCACGGCTGTTTTAATTCATGAATTATATATTCCCACTATGAGTTTACTCCCTCGTTGAAGTAATTGTTGAGTTTTGTGTCCTGCCAGTGTACCCTTTCATGGTTAAGGGTGTTGTCAGGCTTCTCATATTCATTGCAGAGATATAGAAAAGAAAAAAAAAACAACCACAAGCTAGTGGAAGCTGAAGAGGTAATGCAATGAGTGTCTTCATTCATATCTATATTTCATCTATTGTTGCTTGGCGCCACCACAGGCTAGAGCAGATCACGCTGATGCTCACTCCAACATGTACATTGCTGTTATTATTCATTTATAGAGTCCTGATTCTGTCATGCATATGAGTCAGTCAAGTGTAAGAAGGTCAGTTAGGCTCCTTCACAGATTCCAACATAGAGCAGTGTCCTAAAACAGTGAAAAAAAAATTCTCCCCAAACCTTTTAGTGTCTTGCTCACTCTAAACATCTTTTGTTTGTCTTAATGTAATTTTAGAATCATAATATTGCACAGAACTAGGGGGCAGTCTATTTCCAGGAATAGCATCTATAACTACATCCAGTCTTGATGACAAGAGAAGCCCCTTCTTTTTGTTAATTTATTTTCTTTTTTAGTGTGATTTCAAATAAATGCTTGTTTATTTGTCAGTTGATAGGAATCTTCTAAATCTTCACAAAATTATCTGAAAACAATCTGAAAAATGATCTGAAGATGGCAAGAAATGGACAAGTAATTGTGAGAAATGACTGAAATGAAATGAAATCTGAAAGAGTCACAAAACATCAAACAAACAAAAATTTAATGGTCTGCAGAATTAAACAAACGGTCAAATAGAAGTTTACAATACTTATTTCTGTAAGTATAGTTTTAGATTCAGGTTATTGATATTGCGTCCATTTTTTTATATTGAAATGTTTGTGAAAAGATTCTCATGAAGTGAAAGTGGAACTGAAACACCATATGATATGACAGTGAGCATTTAGGTTATTAGCTCATCTATGTTCTGGCGTCTAGTAGTGATGATGTCATCTGAAATATATCTGGAAAAGAAAAGAATGTGTGTGTGTGTGTGTGTGTGTGTCTGTGTGTCTGTGTGTCCTCCATTTCTTTTCAACACAGACACACACACACACACACACACACACACTCTCCTTGCTTGTTAAGAGCACTAAAGAACCTCATCTGTCTGCTTCCTCAAAGAGCTGATCCTCCGGGAATAAAAGTTATTTTTGCCTTTTTCAAAAGTACCAGCTTGGTTTATTTATTCACAGAGGCCAACACTAAATGACAGCTTGTTCTTTCCTGTGGTCCACCACTGTTCATTAAACATCTCCACTCCATGCACTGGACCTACCTGCCGCAGCCGCAAGAAAAATAGCACTGCTGCATCATGGTATGATTCAGTAATATAGTGTTATTACCTGGATATTAAAAAGGAGAATACAGTCTCAAGAAGTGTGTGCCTCGAGAGCACACACTATAGAAAATTTAAAAAAAATCCCTACATCAGTTATTGTCACAAAGGTGCGGGGCTATTTTATCTGAAAAATTTACAATGAATGGTGTAATGAATAGAAAAGTTTAAAATGTATAGACAGAGAAGATGAAGATTGATGTCTCACAACTCTCTGAAACACAGCCATCTATCTATCTATCCATCTATCTGTCTATATATATCCACATATATACCTCAATTTTTTAACATGTATAAAAGGTGACGTGTGAACGTAAATGATCAACTGTGCTTTTTTTCACCACCACCACTTTTTACTCAATTTCAATAGATAAAACATCTGAGATTCGTAGAAATCAAATACATTTGTAATTGCATCCGTTCAACAAACTTCCTTGAAATTGTGCGTCATTCTCCTCAAAGTTGACTTAGATGTATTTTATTGCATTGGACTGTGTCCATCGAGCGGACAAACTCTAAAATATCTGTTTGTTTGTCTTTTTACAGTTTGGAAAATATAAATTCATGAAGAAACAAGGGAAAGGTAACACTGCTAGCATTCCCCTCTCCTCCCCAACAGGGGACAGCAGTGTGAAGGTCTACCATGACCACCAAAAGGTGACATATAAGATGCATCCAGGAAATGGCCACGCTGTGGACTACGATTCCCATTTCAGGAGGGACCAGGTCAGCAGGGATGGTCCAGGCCAGATATCCTCAGAGGGGGCTGTTCGCACTCTTGAGCAAAGGTCCAATATCAGAGACGAGAGCCTTCAGACCAACTCCATGTGGACGGTGGATTCTATCAGCCAGGCCTACTCTGGGGCTGAGGACAACTCCACAGACCCCCATGAGACCCTGACAGAGACCTCCACTCTCACCTATGTTGATGCCCACTTGGAGGACTCAGGAGAGAGCCATAGCCTCCAGGGCGTGGCCATGGTTTACCTCAAGGAGTTTGTCCTCATAGACGACGATGATGACGGCGATATGTCGCTGAGGGAAAAAACAGTGACAGACTTGTCTGTCATGGACGGAAAAGCAGCCGACCTGGTTTGTGGCAGAGTGTTTTCCACCTCCAGTGGCTCGGTGTCGGAGTGTAGAGATGAATCCCCAGCTCCTGAGGTGCCTCCACTTGAGGAACAGGAGCCCTCGCACACAAAACAGCGCTGCTGCTCCTGCACCCTTTTATGACCAAGGAGGGAAACGATGTTGGGGTTACACCATGCAACTATTTAGTCTGAAATTAGAAAGACTATGTCCTGTAGACTGGACTTTAACGTCGGTGCAGTTTGAAAGTCAAGTTGGGGGCATTCACAAAATATTTCGGATAAGGAGAAGATGGACAAAAGTTGTTTACATGAATATATGCTGAATGCTTCTTGGCATAGCGTTCACATGCATTCGAAGAAAGAACAGTAACATTTGAAATTGCTGCGCTGTCATTTTTATAGTTTCAAAAACAATTGAAATTAATTTTATTATATTTTATTCTATTTAATTTTATTCCTATCTCAATATTCTGTGAATGCACAGCTTATTTTCTGTTGGATACTAAATGTTAGCATTATTTATATCTACATGTATTTACACACGTGTGTGTGTGTGTGTGTGTGTGTGTATACGTATATGTATGTATGTATGTATTCATATATGTATAAATATATACACACACACACAAAAATATAAATACCTACATACATACATACATACATACATATACATATATTTGTGCCAGTGGAAACCAACACTGACACGGGTTGCCAATATGTTTCCTTTTTAATTTGCAAAATAAATTATGTAAATCCATGTGTTTCTTACCAATGTCCAAGTCTAACACTGTAGTCTTTGTAATTAAAGAGGGGATTAAATTCACTCAACGCTTTTCACGACCCTTTAACCAATGCAAATGGTGCTCAACATGTTCTCATCAAAAGTGTGGGATACACTGAGATCATTGAAGAGGCACAGTTGGGTTTTCTCAAGAGGGATTTTTACCGTCATACAAGAATCAACATGCAGAATTGTTTGGATTCATCGCAGTGTTTTTGTTAAAATCATAGTGTTAATGAAATAAAAATACATACAATTGAACAACATTTACAGAATTTAGCAGGAGTCATTACATTTATACTTACACAAGAGGGAAATGCATGTTTTAGTGAAAAGAAGTGCCGATATGGGCGAACCACATGACAGGCCTCGAAGGATGAAATAGAAAATTCGAAAATCCCTCTTTTTGTGTGTGTGTTAGTGACACATACGTTTATCTTTTGTACTTCTGATCTGATCATAAAGGTTGGTCCGTTTACTTTTTTCTGTCAGTGAGTGACCAGCTGGAATTTTTGGGTTTTGAATTGCAAGTTGGGGCTTTTCTTTCAACATCCACTGCTGATCCATTTTTAATACATTCTTACTTGTCAATGTATTTTGTGTGACAAGATAACAACAACTTATTTTTAAGACAAAGGGTGATAAAATAATGATTAGATTCAATTGTCATAGTTAGGCCCAAAATTAGAGAAAAAGACTTCACAATGTCCAACATTTTATTTGGAAGTAAGATACCCTCTTCTCATAGAGATAAATACCTTTTTGGGCAGCGATTCAAGAAAGATAAGGATTGAAGAATATAAAGGTAAAGCTAAAAATAGCTGTAAAAATCAGGCAATATTAGATCAATCGTTGTGCAATAGATTCTCTTGAACACGTCATGTTTTCAGAAGGAACATTAAACAGCAGACAATTCTTGTAGAGGGCAGGCGACAGCTGGAGGCGACAGGAATGAGGTGTCTAAATGTGCCAGTGCTCAGTGATTCCAGCCAATGAAACGATGAAAACTGAGTCAGCAGTATGCAATTAGCAAAGTGCTGCAAATGTGGTTACGGCATACACTATATCTTATCATTGCAGCTGGACTTGCCTCATTTACATTTCACATCTCACCCATGAGTCTTTTTCAGATCTGAATGAATATGGATACTTTTTCAGATCAGACTACTAAAGCGCCCTCTGGTATTTGATAGATTTATGTCATGTATGAAACACTTCATAACACAGATTACGATTAAGCGTTTATAACTGTTAAAGGGAACCCCACGTGAAAGGAATAATAGGCATAAGTATGCTTTACTTTTTGTCTCATACTAGAATGTGTTGTTCAAAAAAAGCACAAAGAATTGTTATTTCTTTAAAAATCGCTATTTATATCGCATACTTTAATCCTTACTTGTCGACCAACACAACTTCCAAAGGATCCGTGTCTGTGTCCTTGCAGCTTCTCCCTGGATGCATTTGATGCATTTAGCCGAGCTAAGGTGCTGGAAAGCGCCCACGGGTGCAGCTAGTTTTAAATGTACAGTAAAGCCAAATGCCTTGCCGACAAGCATACAAAAGGTCCATTGGAAGCGAGTGAAGCCCGCTCGAAGAAATGCTACAGGCAGGAGACGCTGGATGTTCTCCTGTAAGGATGTCAACAACCCACGACTGCAGAAGTAACATCTGATGACGAAAAACCGGGCACCAGCATAATCACGGAGGAAGCTGACGACAAGTCACATCAGCACAGCAGTCTGTAAGTCGAAGGTGAACAGCCAACGCAAAAATTGGAGTGACTTGCGACAGATGCTTAGTTAATGTACCATACGATAAAAAGAATGGGACCGAGCCCTGGTCAACCTTGTGATGTCACGACCCAGACAGCCATGCAACGTAAACAACAATGGCAGCCTACGAGAGAAGTTCTTTTTACAATTTTATACAAACTAAGATATGAAGATAGATTTCTTAATAACTTTTTTGTAGCTGGTACAAATATTGATCAGACAGAACAATAACGTCTTGGTAACCAGGGATCTCTTCAAGGCCCAGTTGAGCTGTTCTGTGCAGGCTTACATGTTCTCTTTGAGCCTGTTTGGGTCACTGCATTTCAGCTAGCTTGGTTTTGCTCTGCTTTCTCCCTTTTCCATTGAAAATCAAGTTCAAAAAAGGTAAAAAACAAACAAACCTGCGTATCTAAACTCATAAGCTGTGAATGAGAGAGTGAACGGTTTTATGTCACTGTATGTAACCCTGTGATTGACTGGTAAACAGTCCAGGTTAAACCCGGCCTCTTACCGATTTATAGCTGGGGTTGTCTCCAGTACCCCCGAAGCCTGGGTGCCGGATTTACATATAGATGAAAATAGGAAGGAATTTAGGAATGAATGAATGAAGTGATGAAATGAAAAAAATGGATTAAAGTCAGTGTTGACATGACATAATAATATTCTGGTGGTTTTAATCATTCAAGTCCAGCTGTCACCAGAGTCAGACTGGTGTGAGTGACAGGCCCCAGTTTAGACCCTTCTGGACAGAGAGATAGCAATTCACCAGGCTTATCTCCCATACCCACAGCACACCAAATGATGGCCCCCCCCGGCATCCTATACAAATTCTGCAGTACAAAAGGGTATGTTCACGAAGAACACTTGTCAGTTTAATCTATTACGTTTACTCAAAATTTGCACAACTTAAGAAATAATTTGTCAAAAGTTGACCTGCACTTTATAATGCTCTGACTTTGCAGCCTCATTTTCTATGCTCTACTATCTCGGGCCAGTGTCCTTTGGCGGATTTGGAGTCCAAATATAGCTGTTATCATCTTCACGGTATGAGTGTGCACTTCACCAGCGTCAGCATCATCATTAATTGGGAAGCATAACTGAATGTGTCCAAGAATAACAGATAAAACCACAGAAACCAAGAGTGGCAGAATTATTCTGAAAAGAGGGTCTCTATTCGTCAGGATAACCTCAGCCCACCCACAGCATTTAGATCCGGATTATGTTGCCTTGATGCAGAATCTGAACGTCACAAGAACCCAACGGAGGGATGAAGTAACAGAAGAGAAGACAGCGAAGAGACGTTGAAAAGAGGATGGATGACAGACACACAGCAGTCCTTTTGTTTTTTCTGAATTGTGTCATTGCAGGTGAGCCTGTTTCTAAATATTGAATAACAGGTTACTAAGGCGTAGACTGGTTGGTACTGGATTTTTACTGCCCCCACTCATTTAAAAGGCATTTTTGGTTTGAAAAATAAGACACAGCACAAAGCTCATTTATTATGGCAGGTTTACTTGAAGAAAATATGACGTCTTCTTGATAGTAGTTTCAATGCATAATTTTTTTGTCAAAATCAGACTGATTTACTTTTATTTATAAGGCCTTAGAGAGTCCTCTCACAATACATTTCTTCAGTGTTGCTATTCTCATCACACAAAGAACCGATGTCCTACTTTGCACAAATGTACCATTATCTTAGGAATTACAAAAAAGTGCACTGATAGCACCTGGGAAAATGATGGATGCTTACCCCCTCTCAGACAAGCAAACAGCTGGCTATACTCTGGATGTTTGTGCCACCTGCCATGTTAATGCCAAATGTGAGGACAAGGCAGATGGTTCTGGAAAAGTTTGCAACTGCAAATATGGATTTGTTGGAAATGGAAGAACTTTCTGTGAAGGTAGGTGGAGTTTTGAATTCCATTTCTTCTTTACGTCACCACTCACTGAATGATGAAGTGACTTTCATTTAGGCTGATCCTAACATTCCTGACATGTTCCCCCCATCTCAGTATGGGTTTCCCTTTGGGTTCTCAGGTTTCTCCCTGCAGTCCAAAAACATGCAGTTTCATGGGAGTGGATGGTTGGGAGTGAATGGTTGTATTTCTCTGTATGCGGCCCTGTGGTCGACTGGTCACTGGTGTAGGATGAAACTTACCTCTCGCCCAGTGGCAGCTGGGATATGCTCCATTCACCCCCGGGACATTGAGTGCAGGATACGCAGTATTGCTAAAGTACGCATTTATTTGAGACAAAATCCTGATTCGGGATTTAACGTTTGCATTTAGAGACATTGCATTAACAATAAAAGGACATTAATTCAAGGTAAATACGTTTTTACAAGAAGAAATACCTTTACTGTCACATTCAGTTGTACAACATCAGCGAAATTTGACCCCTGCATTGAACCCGTCATGGATGAGCAGAAGGCAGCTAAGGAGCAGCACCAGGGGAGCAGTAAGGGGTTCAATGTCTTGTTCAACAACACTTTAACAAGCTAGGAATCAAACCAGAACGGTTGAGTTCCATAAAAAAACATTCGAACCCCCTGAGCAACGCCGCCCCTAAGCGTCAACCCAGTGTACAATTTAGCTGCAGCATTACTTCTCTCTGATCTTGAATTCTGATCTGCTTGTGTCCATCTAGATAAAGACGAATGTCAAATAGGAGTAAATTTTATTTGTGGGCAGCATACGAACTGCCACAACACCTTTGGCAGCTACTACTGCACCTGCTTGGAGGGATACAGCCCCTCAAACAACATGGATACCTTCATACCCAATGATGGAACCCACTGTCTGGGTGAGTGTTGGTTATATCACAGCGACTGCAAGGTCATAACACAAGTGTTTCAGGGTTACCATTGTTAACTCTGTCTCATTCCAGATTGGAGGCTTAAAGACAATCTTTCATATATGTAAATGTACAGTATGCATAGTTACGTTTGATTTCTGTGGCTATTAGACACACAAGGTCCTAATTGATCCGCTTGTTTCCTATTTGCTATGCAGACATTGATGAGTGCAATGTCGAGGGGCAGTGCGGAGAGGGGGGTCTCTGCAGGAATGTCAATGGCAGTTTTAACTGCAGTTGCCAGGAGGGATACAGAGTCCAGGATGGAATAGAGCCCTTCCACCCTCTTAAAGACAAAGCATCATGCAGAGGTAAAATGACGTTTCCCCTGCATTGTTTCTGGAAGCTTGATCCAGGTCAAGCGTTTTTAGCATAAAGGAATTGTTAAGTTAGCTGTATTTTGGTGCTACCATGCTGTATCTGGTACAAAATGGAACTAAAGGTAAATTATAGCTGGACCCCAAATGTTTTCACAGCTGCAATATGTTTTTTTGATTTTTAAGTGATGAAATAATTAATGGGGGAGATGGTAAAAGAACTGTGGATGTAAATTGAAGCGTTTTGTGCTGTGATAATGTCAGTGGTAGACTGTGGCCAGCCAGCATCCCTGGAGGATGCCATACTGCTGTCACTAACAAGAACCACATATGGTGGTGTGGCCACATTCTCCTGTGAGGACAGCTTTGTGTGGAGGCGAGGAGACAACAGCTCGCAGTGTGGGGCTGATGGCCTATGGAGGGGACCCACCATGGTCTGTGAAGGTAGTTAAATCTCCCTGTATCTGCAACTGATATTTTCCTTTCAAGCGCAAACCATCATGAGGCTTATTATCCATCTTTCAGAAATATGATGATAGCTGATAAAGCACTACCAACTTTTTTTTGGCAATTCTTCAATAATGTATCTTGTTTTTGCAGGCTCTTTGTGTTGGGCTGTATTTTTAAAGAGAGAGAAATACTTCTTAAATACTCACCGAAATAAACAGACACAGAAAAATACATGCAAATATACTTGTTGATTGTGTGGTTGTGTGTGTGTGTGTGTGTGTGTGTGTGTGTGTGTGTGTGTGTGTGTGTGTGTGTGTGTGTGTGTGTGTGTGTGTGTGTGTCAATAACACAAAACTTTGTCTGTTATTTAGCAAAAGCAATGCTGTTTCAGTTTTCATGTGTAAAGTGACATTAAACCATTCTTCCTTTTCCTAAGGAGATGGTCAGTTGTTTTTTTTTCATCAATTTTAAAGGGATCTTTTGGAAAGATTTGAAAAGTCCTTACTTTTCAGGGGCATAATTAACCTGGTAATTGATCTGTGGTAATGAAATGTAATGTTTCTTCTTTGATGTGACTTTGCTCAAATTCTTTGAAACAAGGACAAGATTGTTATGTGTACTTCGCCAGGTGTCATATCCAAAAAATGTTTATTGAATTTTATTGAGAATAATCAATGCAAACTTGGAAAACATAGTCATAACTCCAAATAGAATATATTGTATAGTAATATCAACATGCAAGTGACATTGTGACAAGTGACATTTTCTTGACTTTGTGTCATAATACAAAGTAATGAATGCCAGTAAATAATTTCAACATTGCAGTGACTTAAGTGAAAGTATCAGATCAGTGGATAAGAACAAGTGATGCATTCAAATGCAAAAAGATGGAACTGTACATGAATAATATGTACAGAGAAAACAAAAGGGTTCTAACTACTGAACCTTGGGGATTGTCATATTTCCCCTCAGAGAAGTCTTGTGAATCCAGAGTTCTTGAAAACTATTGTTGTCCCCAAATGAATACATACATTTGGAGGAAATAACATTCCCTAAAATCCCAGATTTTAAAGATATCAGTTGTTATTGTTACTGGTCACAGCATACTTGTTGCATTAATGCTGCATGCTCCTGTTTTGGCTCTCAGAAGTGGACTGTGGTGCCCCTCCTGCCTTCCCTCACACACATATGCTATGGAATCAGAGCTCGAGGATTGGCACAGAGGTGCTTTATCTGTGTCACAATGGATATCAAAACATTGGAAATCACACTGTGTCCACCTGTAGCGCTACTGGACAATGGGGGGGGGCATCTGTGCTCTGCCAAGGTACACTCATTACTCTATTGTGCAGCTTCATCGATTCCCAGTCATTTTCATTTGATTTACAAACAGTAGCGCCTGGATTAAACTTAACCTTGATTGAAAAGAATCTATGAATCTATTTTGGTCACCTGACGTCACGAGTCACAGTTTGCAATGGTTACCTAGAGTAACTGGACTCGCAACCAGAAAGGCACAATTACTAGGAATCAATCATTTGTGATCTTCATTTTGAAATTACATTCATCTTTTAGTTGCTATTAAAGACTTGGTTTGGTTAACAATAAAATCACATTTTTGCATCAGGTTTTCACACCAGACTACATATACTGTGCGTGTTATATCATGTGTATATTTGGGAAAAGCCAAGAGCTGTTAAAAACCTCTGCTGACTGATATATCAGAAAGGCTCTAGTGATTGCATGATGTTGATATGTGCATGTTGTTCCTTGTAGAGATCTTGTGTGGAAATCCACCTGTGATTGAAGCCACTGAGCAGGTGTGGAACGGTAGCTCTCACCCTGGAAGCTCTGTCCTTTACCGCTGTATAAAGGGCTTTTACAGCAGAGAAGGGCATAATATGTCAGTGTGTTCAGAAAGTGGTCAGTGGACCACCCCCACTCTCTTATGTCAAGGTAATTTCAATAATTACTGCTGCTGCAGAATCTTTTTCCTTCTTTAAAAGCAAGAAAATTAGATGAGCTTTCTTTTCAATGGGCGTTCTCTCTCATATTTTTTCATTCACTTTCGCTTGCATCTTTGGGAAACCTTAGTTTTATGTAGGTGTGTTAAATTTTGACTTGTTGTGATTTCTTGTTACACCTCCATCTGTATCATTCGGCAACCTCAGAGATATCATGTGGGGACCCTCCAATGTTGCCAAACACAAGACAAGCCTGGAATGGTAGCTCCACTCTCGGAAGCACAGTAACCTACTACTGTAAAACAGGATTTCATCATCAAGAGGTTATTGACACATCATCGTGTTTGGCAAATGGTTCCTGGTCAGAAACAAACCTCTTGTGCAAGGGTAACAAACCGCCGCTCAGAAACTTTCATAACTGTTGTCATGAGTTTAACGTGTGCTATGTTTACCTCCCTAGAGGTGAATTGCGGAGCTCCTCCTACCATCCCACATTCAATTCAGCTATGGGATGAAAGGCCCACTGTGGGCTCCCGGGTTGTGTATCAGTGTGTGTTTGGATATCACAGCATTGGAGAGAGAAACAGTTCAGTCTGTAATAATAACGGAGAGTGGAATGAGGTCTCGATGCTCTGCCAAGGTGAAAATAATGGTGTTTTTTTTAATTCAAGGCCAAAAGATGCAATTCAGTGTTGTCGATATCTTTGTAATGGCTTAGACTGTGTTGTAATTAAAAGATATGAAGATAATAAATCACTTAACGTTCCCTTTGCCAGTGATCTACTTCAACTTGCTGCGTTTCTATTGTAGAGATCGATTGTAAGGAGCCTCCTTACAAGCCAAATGCAACAGTGCTATGGAATGGCACATCACATGTGGGCAGTGTGGTTCATTACGAATGCAATGAAGGATTTTTCACCAGGAGCCAGAGGAGCTACTCAGTATGCGGAGAGAACGGACAGTGGGAGGATTTTGAACTGCTGTGTGAAGGTGCGCCATATGATAACTGATAGACTATTTATTTCCATTCATACCTGCGTAATATTCAGAAAAATAGCAAAACAACACTAATGGTGTTGCATCTCAATTTATGGGCTTGTTGGGAAGTCTCTGGAGAAGCCGAAAGAAGAGTCAAGTGATGATGAGACATCTTTTTTTATTCAAAAGTTCTTGTGAAAGATTTGACCACCTTGTGGTGCACTTTATGCCTAATTTCTGTCTGTGTGCGAGACACAATGTGGGCCCCCGATAACCCTTTCTCATACTAACTTCCTGTGGGACCAAGGGTAGGAACATGGATCGAACGGTCAATTGAGGACTTAGTCTTTTGGCTCAGCTCCTTCTTCACGAAGCCACACTGGCACAGAGTCCGCATCACTGCTGACAATGCCCCGATCCGCCTGTTGATGTCTGTCGTGAACAACACGGGACACTTCTACTTCTACTTCTTCACTTTAGACAGGACTTCTTCCCTAACCCGGAGTGGGTACTCCACCTGCTTCTGGCTGAGAACCATGGTCTCAGATTTGGAGGTGCAGATCATCATCCCGACCGCTTCACATTTGGCTGCGAACCATTCCAGCAAGAGTTGGAGGGGCACGGTTCACTGACGCCGACTGAACCACATCATCTATAATTGGCAGAGAGCCAATCCTGAGGCCACCAAACCGGATCCACTAAACAATCTGGCTGCACCTAGAAATGCTGTCAATAAAAGTCATGAACAGAATTGGTGACAAAGGGCAGCTCTGACGGAGTCCAACCCTCACCAGAAACAGATTTCATCCATCCCCGGGGTCCTGCCACTGCTGAGCTTTTTGACGACCTCGGCAACTGCTCCAGAAATAGGACAGTCCATCCAAAAGTCCCCCCGATCCTGCTTCCTCATGGAAAGGCATGCCGTCAGAATTGAGGAGGCCTTAGAAGTATTCCTTCCACCGATCCACATCTTCCCATGTCGAGGCCAGCCCCCCCCCCCCCCCCCCCCCCCCCCCCCGCCCCCCCCTTTCGTTGTCGCCTCCGACC
>CAAKHD010006387.1:99330-116425 GCA_901007705.1 Fistularia tabacaria
CAAAATCCTCAATGTCAATAAATGACCTGCTGTAAATACATCAAGGCACTCACACACCCTCCCATAAGAATAAGGGCGTGCACGGGTCATGTGTGTGTGTGTGTAGCGTCTGTTTATACTGAACCCCCCCACCTCCCCCAGCCCCCCGCCCCCCACTGTACACAGTGATGACAGTATACTCCTTCCCCCTCCCGAGCTGCCAGATGACGGACCAGAATCTCAGACGAAAATCGTTCTCCATGGCCTCATCAAACTCCTCCCATGCCCTAGTTTTTGCTTGGCAACTACCACAGCTGCATGCCACTTGGCCTGCTAGTATGTCAACTGTCAGCTGCCTCTGGAGCCCCATAGGCCTGAAAGGCTCTCCAGGACACCTTCTAAAGCTTGATAGCATCCCTCACAGCGAGGGTCCAACAACAGGTTTGGGGGATACCACCTCGACAGGCACTGACCACCTTATGGCCACAGCTCTGGTCTGCCACCTCGACAATGTTCCACATGGAACATGGCCCACTCGGATTCAATGCCCCCTGTCTCCCTCAGGACATGGTTGAAGTTCTGCCAGAGGTTGGAGTTGAAACTCTTTCTGACAGGGGACTCTGCCAGACCAAGAGACCCTCGACATATGTTTGGGTCTGCCTGGCATTCTTCCACACCATCGGAGCACCTCACGACCAGGTGTTGATCAGCTGACAGCTCCGGCCTTCTCTTCACCCAAGTGGCCAGAACATGCGGCCTCAAGGCCACTGACACGACCATAAAGTCAATCATTGAACTGCAGCCCAAAATGCGTGGGTGCCAAGTGCACATGTGCACACCTTTATGTCTGAACATGGTGTTTGTTATGGACAGTCCATGACAAGCACAGAAGTCAAGTAACAAAACATCACTCAGGCTCAGATCAGGGAGGACCATTCCTCCCAATCACACCTTTCCAGGTCCCACTGTCACTGCCTACGTGGAGTGTTCTGTTGCAACTTCTCTAGGGACTCCAAAAAGGGTGGGTAGTCTGACTTGCAGAGAGACTAACCTCTCTTCCACTCAGTTGAACCCCACTGGGGGCAACTCTCGAGTAGAAAAGTGTCCAACCCCTCTCAAAAAGCCAGGTTGCGAGCCTGAGCCCAGTTGAGTCGAGTCTGACTATATTTTGCCAGAACCTCTCAGCCTCACGTACCAGCTCAGGCTCCTTCCACACCAGAGAGGGTAACCCCAGAGAGGTAACGTTCCATGTTGTTCCATGAATCGGACCAATAAGGTCCCCATACTCAGCCACCACCCAGCTCACATACCAACTTGTCCTAATAATAATAATAATAATAATAACAATAATAATTGCATCTCTGGCTTGAACCGCATATTAGCAAGTGTCTGAATACTAGGTTTGCACAAAAATGCATAACATTGACATTTACATACTTAATCCAGTTACATGGTTAGCCTTTGATTGATTTACATTAACGCCAGCATCCAGGCTTTCACTGAAAACATTTTGATAAATACTCTACACATCTGACAATTTTAACCAATTATTTACACATTTATCTGCTTTGTCATCATTTCAGATGTAGAAGAGATGTGATATGATGTTTCATGTGATATTAGAAAAACGAATTCAGCTTTTATGAGTACTAAATAGTAAAGAAATGCTATTCAGGAACTTGTTTGTATTCAATGAGTCACTCGCAGTCATTGCTTTTCCAGCTAAATGCGGCCCAGTTCCCTTCTTCGCCCATTCAGAGGTGATCTGGCAAAACAGAAGTTTAGCAATCCACCGCTGTGAGGGTGGATATCACAGCTGGAGGGGCAGCAACGTCTCGCTGTGCAACAGCGCTGGTGTTTGGCAGAGGGCAACACTGCGATGTGTAGGTAAATATGTAAGAAGATATCACTCCCTTTTGTCTGATATTTTAATGCTGTTTGGATCTGTTCCATCCAAGGTGAGCATTTTACCTATGTCTTACAGAAATCAAACCATCTATCAGTGACATATTTGTATCTGATGAAAAATGTTTGAACTGGAGAGCAGCGAAGTATGAGGATGGTACACAGGTTTACAAGGTAACGCCAGACTTGATCTTCTCCTTGAAACCTCTTAAACTGCTGTACCGATTATTCCAGCAAGATGTGAATATTACTATACACATTAGTCCATACCTTGCTATTACCATATTCAGGGGGAGTGTAAGTGTCTGACTATTGACTAAACTGGTATAACTACCCCAGGTGAACTACACAGGTGCCAGAGACTACGATGAGGACTTTCTTGACACAGGGGCACTGTCTCTGAGCTCTAAGGCCAACCAACTCAAAGTCTGTCTCAACCTGTTCCCGGCAACCAACTACAGCATTTTCATCACTGCAGTGTCTGACGCATTCACAGTCACCATCACCTCTAACACCTCTTTAATAGGTATAACTTAACATATTTATGTTTTATTCAATACAGTCTTGTTTATATTAAAATGTCATATGCATTATATATAATATCTGACAGCACCTCCAGTACCACTTGTCTACTGCACAGTATTTGAGACTCCTACACCAACATTGAGGCTATGCAGATCACCAAATACCATGGATCCAATAAGGTAATTACCAAAGAGACACGTAGCAGGTCACCATAGACATGAGGACAGCTGTTTTCAAGAGTGCCGTCCAAAGAGTGGTGCTGCTTTATTGATAAATTCTACCATTTTGTCAATTTAAACCTAAAATAATGTTTTCCTGAACCTAATCAAATATGCCTGGTATCAAAGAAATAAATCCCTGAGGCGAATTGCTCTAATCTCGTTCAGTTGATTTCATATTGCCATTTTCCATCCACAACTGCCAATGCAATGCAAGCCTCATTCCAAGATCAAATTTGAAGATTCTTCAACTCCTGTTTTACCTTCTTCACTAAATATGTCTGAGCTCATTTAATCTTTCTGAACAATGTGGAAATGTATTACATTTTAAGAAATCTTCTGATGACCACGCCCAGGGTGTCCTGACCCCCAATATGAAATTACTGTAATGGAAGATGGCAGTCATGTTTACTCTTCAGCTACAGTCTTCTTTAACTTTTGGCTTTTCCCTTCAGAGGTCACCACATCCAATCAACCTCGTCCATCTAACCCTATTCTCTGCATCTTCTTCTGTCACACCTGACTGAAATTTCATAACAATTAAACATTTTATATTGAAGTGAAAAGTGTGTTTCCCCTCAAAATAAAGTTTCTATGCCTCTTTACTTGGCAGTTTGTACCAAGTGTTTGTCATTCCGGTGGAGGATGTTGTGGATTTTAACTGTTCCTCTACTGACAATCAACACTCTTGGAGCCAAGGCGAGGGCGGGTACATTACTGCTCAGATGCTTGTCAGACAAGTTGGCACAGAGATAAACTTCACTGTCGGGGACGGACTCCACTATGGAGGTTTTTACAACGCGCCCCTGGAAAGTGGCAGGAACTACATCATTATTTTGCGAGCCGTCAGTCAGTGGAAAAAGGTGAGTGCAACTATTGCACAATACCAAACAAATATGGACTGGTGCAGATGGAGACCATATTAAAGTACACCAGACTGTATGATAATATTATCCAAATGTTTTCTTTTTTCCAGACTATAACAATGTCCTGTGTCTTGTGGGCTGAAGTGAGAGGTAATTACACCTTCTGTGATTTCTGTAGCAGCAAATACTGTGTGGAACAATTTACTTTAAGAAATTGAGTGTGGTACTTTTTTTACATCTACCAGTGTATAATTACTTGATACTCCATTTCCAATGCGGAAATGAGCAATCTGCAAGGACAAACAGGTGCTGTCATTTAAACCATCATCATTCTGCAGGTTTGAGAAAAGAGAATACATAATATTAGGAAAGAAAAGGAAATGTCCTAAATTTGAAAAATTACCCCAAAAAATACAAAATAAAACAATAGAATGTTAAAAGTCTATAGAGTGTGCTGACATTGTCTAAATGCAAATTGATGATGTAATGCCAGACACACAGGTTGTATTTTCTCATTTCAGGCATATCTCATATTATGCTGGTTTCATCACTGTCTGCTGCTGCCTTTGTCGTACTGGCTGCAGTCGCAGCTTTAGGAGGATACAGTTATTGGTACGAAGTCTGCAACTTAATCGTAAATCTGCAATTTTGTCTTAAAATGGAAATTCAAAACATCGTAGAAATGAGTTGCAACCGCAGCTAGCTGTATAAATATTAACTTGCATATGTACTTTCTTCAAATGATTGGGGTTCGCTCCATAGTTATATTCAAAAGTCAATGATTTGATTTACAAAACTACCAGTGAAATTGGAGAGAACCAAATTTAACATTAATGCATGTTTGTCCCCCTTTTTTACAGGCTATTCAAGAGGACATGAGATCTTTTAGTACCAGTATTGCTTACTCCTTGTAATGTGAATAATGTGAATTAAAAAATATTTTTGCTATCTATTATGATTACATTTGTTGCAAGGATGATGCTATTTCTGTCTTTGGACAAAGATGATTATATTTTTTCATGAGGTGTGACCTCTTTTGATTTACATAAATATATAGTGAGTCTATGTATTGCATCGGGGAACTGCATGAGGGTATCAGCTTCACTTCCATCCCATTAAAAGGTACCACGACACTGCCCCTGCTTCACTGCTCCACTTTCACTCGTATAGTCGCCCAATTTTGTGCTTCAAATCACAACCGAGGGAGGGGGGGGCAGAAAAACCACGTCTCAGTTTTATAATAACTAGAGAAACTATATATTATATCAGTCTTGTCTGATTTAGGCGCATTATTTTCAGAATACATTAACTCATAGAAAGACTGCAGGGAAATAAGGATTGCGGTATTGGGTGTTTCCAGAAAAGTGAAATAACGACAAAGGTTTTCCGACTCCGTCCACTAGGTGACGGTAAATGCGTTTCGAGCTGCTTGGCGACCTCCCCCAGCTGCACAAGAAGAACCGGACATTTTCTTAGGACGCATCAACACAACAACTTTGGTGCGATTATACAAAACATAAACTCGACTCAGCTGTGAAGTTTTTTTTTTTTTTTAACACGGAAAGATGCCGCGTTGTTCTGCAAAGAATTGCTCCTCAAGCACCCACAAGAAGGAGAGGGGAGTCGCTTTATTTCGGTACGGAGTACACTTACCAAGCCCTTAGAACTGTGCTTTGAAGCTAATGTTTGCGCCACAACGTGCCTGATTATTGGCGGGGGACAACACCACTACAGCGAAATGATCAGTTCGGAATGTGATGACTTGTCCTGGGGTAGAGCACGCACGCATGCGCACTCACACGCATAGAATGATGGCTACCGATAAGTGTCCGACTTTCATACTGTCTGTTCTGTTCGAAGAAGGTCAGGGCCTCCCTTCAGTGAGTGAATATATGTGAATGAAATAAATTAAGTCGACGATACAATTGTACAATACTAATGGTGCATTTGAGATACTCTAAGGAGAAATGGCTCATGTAATGTTTGGGTCATTTTGAGGTCAACAAAGCCTGAATTTGATGTCATTTTTGGCTTGACCATAGCTACTCATCTAACAGAACTGACTGTGTTTAAAATAACCTTGAGCAGTATTTACATCCTGCTAAAATATGAAAAAAAGTTTTGGGAACTTTTCACATTACAACTATTGGCATTTAAAATAAGATTTTCTGACAACATAATGATTATAACGGAATTGCAGGTTTCTCCTCAATATTCGTATCTGATTCAAAAATCAAGCAGTGGTTGAGCTCCAATGTCAATCTTGGCTTTTTGGATGGAATCTGACCTCATCAAAGTGTCTCGAGAGTTTCACCATTTTTGGAGTCCTCATATGCTTTTCTCTAGCTGTAAATATTATATGACTGACTATAGGGCTATTTGTATGATAATTATCAGTTGTTTGATTTTGAAGTCATTGTTTGTCAGTGTTTCAGTAATTACAGCTTGCAATAATCATCTTCCGAATGATGCTTTCTGTCCAGATTTCCCTTCTATGATGGCCAGCTTCTGAGGCAATGGGTCTCCAGCCTACGCAAAGGAAAATGGACGCCAAAAAACAACTCAAGGTTGTGCTCACGGCATTTTGCCAGCATGTACATTCTACAGGGTTCAACTGGAAAACCCTATCTCAACCGTGCAGCTCAGCCTGTCCCTACTTATTTCACTAGTGATCGTAAACCAGCTTACAAGAGAGAGGAGGAACTAAGATATGTGCCAAACGGTTGTGAAAATGGAGTATGGCTAAATGATCATACATACTTCAAAACTCCACCTCTTTCCTGTTGTGATGAAGTTGGAGTAAGTTCAGATCATTCTTACAGTCTGATGGAGTCCCAGGGAGCATTACAGAACATGCAGGTCAACTCTGAAGTCAGACCAGCAGTGGACTGCAAGCGACTGCAGCGTGTAGAAGAAAGACACAAATGCTTGAAAAGTAAGATTGGCAATTTGCTGGATGTCATAGCTGACTTGGAGAACAAGGATTTGATTTCAAGCAGCTCTGCGGACATCATGGCGGATTCCCTCGATGAGGTAGCAAATGAGCTACTACACAAAGTACAAAAGCAGCAAAGTTGTTTCTCTGAAAGGTTGCATTCCCTTGCTTCAACCCCTCACAATCTCTCGCCAAAGAGCTCTAAGTCACCGCACTCCTGCACACTCAGCTTGTGGCAAAGGGCAGGCTGTGCATTCACAGCACTTCAGTCTCAGGTCCAAGAGAGACAGCAGCACAGCAAAGAGCCATTGTGTGTTTTAATGTTAGATGACGTGGCTGTCAGGAAGCATTTATTGTTTACTCAAGATCTGTTTGCAGGATACGTGGACCTTGTTGGAAT
Organism: Fistularia tabacaria; assembly: GCA_901007705.1. Lineage (NCBI taxonomy): Eukaryota > Metazoa > Chordata > Actinopteri > Syngnathiformes > Fistulariidae > Fistularia > Fistularia tabacaria. The sequence goes on from CAAKHD010006387.1 coordinate 106,159, forward strand.
TTCACCGACAGAGCCTCATGACACAAACATTACCCCTCATGCCTTGGTGCTCATGGCGGTGGTAGCAGACCATGCATGGAAACCTGTTGCATATTTACACACGGACTCATTGCCTGGTGAGGCCCGCTTCAAAATTGTCAATGACTGCTGTCGAAAGCTTCATAGTATTGGTGTACCTGTGCTATCACTCCAGTCTTCCCATGTTGAACTGTCCAGGAGTGAGCATAGCATCGTCCTATGTCCCTACGAGGCAGATCTGGAAAGATGACCACCCACTCAAGTGCTCAGTGTTGTCAACATGGCCATAAAAGATTTTCTTACAAATGTGGTCGGACACTGAGTGCATTGATCTTTCACACCCATTGGAGGTGACCTGATGAGGACCATCTGCTGACGACCCCATATTAAGACTCTCCGCACTGACCCCTGTGACGCCCTAAAACTTCTCCTCATTTTCTGTTAAGTATATAATTTGTTTCCCTGCATTCTTAAGTACAGAAGTTGAGATACATCACCGTTCTGTCTGTCAAATCATGTAAATTCTCCTTGCTCTAGACCATTGGTTCCCAAACTTTTCATAGTTCTGTGTTGGTCAGACATTTGACCCCAAACAATATACCCCCTACACCCCCTACTCTTGTACACATAAAAAAATGTGAGTTTGTAAGTCCACCCTGCACAGCACACATAAAATCTCTTGACAGTAAATTATTTCTCATCAAATGTAGAGGTTTTTTTAATAGACTACCAGCATTTTCAGTGAGCAACATCAGCTTATTTATTTGTGTATACCCAAAGTGGGTAAATTTACCAAAGTCTGGGAATTACTGCTCTTTACACTTTGCCGAAAGCAGCCTTAAAGGAAGCTGCTACAGTTTTTTGGTAAATTTGTGTGTTTATCAGCAACCCTGTGTGAGAAGATTGATGCCCTTCTCTTATGACAGCAGAGGGAGACTCACTTGCTCTAGTTTCACACAATGAATGGAAGTCTATGGGATATGGTGGCTTTTCTCTGTCTTCTGTTAACAAACAATATACATTCCAACAACTCTTATTTACCTCATTGTACCAAATGAAATTGTAAATATCCAATTCACAATGTGTTTATAAGTGGGCATGTGTATATGGTGGATTTTTATCAGAATATGGGTAAATTTTACCATTCTGTATGGTAAGCTAATTATTTAATGCAGACATGCATAGGAGAAGGGCATCTACCTTGTTCATTTGCTATTCAGATCATGGAAAGTGCAGAAACAATTCCAGAAATGTTGGCAAATTCATACTTGATTGTACTGAATAAAAACATTTAAGGAAATCAATCTTTTTCCTCGTCATGTCTCGCGATTAATTGTTATCATGGAGGTTACGTAAATATGTTACGCATATGTTACGCATCGCCACCAGAACCTCGTGAAGTGTTACAGCAGCAGTATGTTAATTTAGCCATACACTAGCAAGACTTCTTTTTCTTTAAGCCGCTCCCCTCCGGCGTTGCCACAGCGACTCACCTCCCTCCATCTAACCCGCTCCTCTGGGTCCTCGTCTCTCACTCCATCCATAAATGTCCTCTTTGGCCTGCTTGTGGGCCTTTTGCATGACAGTTCCACTCTAACACTCGTCTCCCAATAAATTTAACTATCTCCTCTGAACATGACAAAACCAAAACATTAACGTGTGCTGTCCCTCTGATGGACTCATTCCTGATCCTATCCATCCTTGTCACTTCCAAAGAGACCCTAAATGATTCTGCAAAAGTTTCTAAATCTAGATGACATGCATGGATTGACTGACCACCAGGTAGATTTTTTTTTTTTTTTGTTAAGTATTTTCAAAAATTTGGATATGCAAAGTATATATGGTGTACAGTGATTCTCTTTTTGTCTCTGTGGGGTGTGCCATCGGTCCAATGTTAATTTCCACAAAAGTAAGTTTTGTGGCGTTCAGCGATGAATAATTGATGACGGAGTCTTGAATGAGATTACGTTTCTTATTGATCGCAACTATACACTACCCCGTGCACTTCCGGGGCGCATTGATATTAGCCTCCGGCTTAAGCCACGCCCCCAGCCCCTAGGGGTGAGAGGCCGCGCCCCTCAGTGTCCACCACAGATTCATATTTCACTCATGATGGCTCCTTCTGGAGTCCTGCTGTAAATAATTTGGAAAATAAAAAGTACTAAAATACCTCAAAGTATAACCTGTAGCTCAATCTTACAAAGAAAGAGCTGAGTCCTTTTTTTTTTGTTTTCAGAGAAAAGTCGTTTTAAAAATGTCCTCGGTTTTTAACTTCACTGTGGCAGCCATTTCTGATTTACACTCCTATTTGCTAGGGGGCGATAGTGCTTCTGAACGCCAGGCGACGCTTGCAAAAAGAAATAAAGAGACATGAGCAGAAGAAGGCGAAAGGGAAGAAGAAGCTCGGCCAGTCCTGCGGGTACGGGTGTAATTACAAGGGGACAACAGGTAACCGTTTGCGATTAATAACATTTCTTCTCCGAAGTTTAAACATCCCCTGATAAGCTAAGTTAGCAAACAAGTTAGCAACCCATTACCTCAAATCCATGTCGACTAGCTACCGGAAAAGAATCTCAGGCTGAGGCAACAAATACGATTTGAGATTGTTCTTAAACGTAGCGACAGCTAGCGTCAAACCAAGACTGTCCGAACATGGTAAATGATTTTCCTTGATATTTATTTTGATTCTATTGTAATGTTTTGCATTTCACTCCCAACTACAAAAGCTTCTCTGGAGTGTTGAATTAAGTCATATGCAGTCATTTCAATCTATGGAATTACTCTCTAAAGGCTAATGAGTATCGATACATTTCAAAATTACATACATAAATATATACATAGTTATATGAGTTGCTTGGCGGGTTAGAGTGGGTAAAAAATTTGAATTTATCTTTTTTGAAATGTCAATGCGTTCCCATTGGTTTTTAAGAATAAGAGGAAGTAGACTGGCGATATTTTACCATACATATCTTCTCTTACTCTTCCCTCTTTGTTTTTAATTTTTTCGTTGAAACATGCTGTCTTGCTGTTTCTTTCAAACATGCTATGTTGTTGTGTCTCACAATGCTAATTACCACATGATATACAGTCATTTTTACCACTCTATAAGTAATGATAGATGCTGTTCTCAATAATTCTGAAATCTTTTTACTGTGAAACAGCTTAGTATTGTAACAAAGCCTGGTTTGGAGTTTGTCACTGTCTGTAAGTTGGTTTTAAGGCAGTGAAGAACAAATATGCAAACCACATTTAATTTGCAGAAAAATTAAAAGCTTTCATATTTGTGTCAAACAGGTGTGTTGCTGCTGGCACTTGGCTCACTATGGCCCAGAACCAGGTCATCCTTCAGTTCCGCTTTGCCTCTTTTGGGGACTCCATGCTGCAGAAGATGAACCTCCTCCGTCACCAGAGACGCTTCTGTGACGTCACTGTACGCATCAACCAGCTGGAATTTCCTGGTCACAAGGTTGTGTTTGCTGCCGGCTCATCTTTCTTGAGAGACCAGTTCATCCTTCAGCAGGATTCCAAGGAAGTGCAAATCTCAATGATTCAGGAGGCAAAGGTTGGTCGACAGCTTCTGTTGTCCTGCTACACTGGTCAGCTAGAGTTCCCTGAGCTGGAGCTGGTTCATTACCTGACAGTTGCCAGCTTTCTCCAAATGGGCCACATCGTGGAGCAGTGCACTCAAGCCCTCAGCAAGTTTATCAAACCGCAGCTTCCACGCAAACTGGAGGGGGGTGTTGTGATGAGGAAGGAGAGGAAGGAGGAGAGCTCATCCTTTCAGGCCTCTAAAGATCAAGAGCAGGTACCGACTGGCTGCCAGGAGGAGGTGGAACATATTGGGGACGAGAACAGTGGTGAGGACGAGGACGATGACGATGATATAATTATACAGCCTAAATCTCCACTCAGGGTCTCAGGGTTGCACTCCAGGCAGGGTGTAGGGGAGGGTGACATCACCATTGTAAAGGTGGAGTCTGTGTCTGAAGCTGGCGAAAACTCCATCACCAGCCCCCCTGCTGCCCTACGTTCCCCTGAGCCCCAACACTCCCTCATTAACTCGACAGTGGATAGCCGTGGCAGTGAGATTGCAGCACCCCCTGGTGTGTCAGGTTACCCGCTCAGTCCCCCTTCACTGTCACCCCCTTCAGAGAAGCACAGTGTTCATCAGAGGAACTATGACAAGCCCCTCCAGTGGTACCACCAGTGTCCCAAGTGCTCCCGGATCTTCCGGCAGCTGGAAAATTATGCGAACCACCTGAAGATGCACAAGCTCTTCATGTGCCTCCTGTGCGGAAAGACCTTTACTCAGAAAGGCAACCTGCACAGACACATGCGCGTCCATGCAGGCATCAAGCCCTTCCAGTGTAAGATCTGTGGGAAGACCTTCACCCAAAAATGCTCTTTACTGGATCACCTGAACCTGCACAGTGGGGACAAGCCCCACCGCTGCAATTACTGTGACATGGTCTTCGCTCACAAGCCAGTTCTCCGCAAGCACCTTAAGCAGATCCATGGCAAAAACAGCTTTGACAACGCTAACGAGGGAAGCCTACACGACGGGGTGGCAGATGAATACGAGCCCTGTGGACCATTTTATTCAATTAAACCAAATCCATCAGCTCAGTCAAGCATCTCACAGTCCTTTCATCCAATGTGAGACGTTTCCTTATGTATTTGGAGTTAAAAACGGAGGAATTTGATGCCACCAATATTATCTTTTCAGGAGAAAAGTTTCCCCTCACATCCACTTTCTTGTCAAACTTGTCCAGATGTCATTAGCTGGATAACATAAACACAAATCAAGCCTGGTTAAAAATTCACTGTAGCTTCATCACTGTGGACTTTTTTTTCCTGATGATATGTTATTGATGCCTTTTATATTGTACTTGAATTATTAACACTGAAACAGACCTATATATCAGCAGTTTTATCAATATGTCAGTATGTCATTTTCTGTGTTTTGTACAAAAAAAACCATCTAAATATCTGTATATTGTGTATACAATCTACTGTAGCCTTTTTCTTACCTGTGTATGTCTCATGGAATTTATGAGGAAAAAACACTTGAAAACTGGTTGTTTGTTAATATTCTATTGAAAGCTAGCTACATCTTGTTTTGTTAATATGGACTTGGACACTTATGTGTGTTATTGAACCTAGATGGCTCTTTAAGTGGACTGAACTCTAGTGAATGGACAGTCCGCCCAATGTGATGTTTTTTGTTTCTCTTGTACATTAAAGTCTGCCTGTTGTAGCGTTATGAAAAGTTCTTAAAATACAGTGGTTTCAGAGTCTTGCTGTTGTGACATGTTTATCCACCAGTCATACAAATGTTAGTGTATCAGAGAGAAATTACAATAAAGACGATTAATTCATCCACTTTTCTTCAATGACTTGTTTGGTGTAGTTCTGAATGAACCGGCACTCACTTTTATTGTTTTACGGGAGTATTGTAAATTGTGTTACAAGATTAATTTCCCCTCTGTGAGCTAAAAGCTTGTATCATAGTGCTGAAGTTTGAAAAGCTGTTTTCACGTAATGTATCATTGTGTCTGTTCTTGTACGTTTTGTACGGGTTCTTGGACAGTCATTTTTCTCCCAAAAGAAAAGTCAGTTAAGGTTGGAAGCTTTTGGGCAGGATTTAAAGAATCATAGTATGGATGGAAAGATAAAATGGAGTAGGAGTTATCCTACACCTTTTGAGTAAATGCACTGAAATTCTGTTTAAAATGTCCATTGCAGCTAGAAATTGCAGAAGTGATGTTCATTGTGGTTAGCGCCTATGCCCTGCAGGAAGAGAAGAAATTCCGGAGTGAGTTAGATGAAGTGATAGAGAATATCCCCAGAGGTGAGAGACTGATAATTGCAGTAACTTCAATTGACATGTTGGTGCAGGTAGCAGAGGTAATTAGGAATTTCACTGTACAGGGAAATACATTTCTACACTATGCATGTAGTATTGTGGAATTGTATGAGGGGGTCTTGAGGGGCAGAGCTGTGTTAGAGTTCTGCAGGACATGTATGAGAGCTGTAAGACACTGGTGACGTGGGCCGTAGATGTAATAGAGGTCAAGGGCGAGGTGGCACTGCATCAAATGTAGAAGAGCCTGTGTAGCAGAGATGAAAATGGTGTTTCTCTTTTGGAGTGACAAAGATAGATAGGATCAGGAATGAGTCCATCAAAATTACAGCATAGCTCTCCATGTTTCGGAGATATGGTCAGAGAGGCTAGACAGAGGACGAATAGTGAGTATATTGGTAGAAGGATACTGAGGTTGGAACTGCCAGGCAGGAGGCCGAGAGGAAGACCGAAGAGGTTTATGTATGGACTCAAAGAGGATGTGAAGTTACTTGGTGTGAGAGAAGAGGGTGCAGGGGAGGGGGTTATATAGAGGATGGTGATTTGCTGTGGTGACCCCTGAGGGGAGCAACAGAACGGAAAAGAAGAACACCGACAGGGTTAATAAGTAAAAAAAAAAAGAACATTTTAAATGAAAATAAAAAATTTGTACAATACAAATTACATGTTTCAAGAAGAGTGTTACATTGTTTGATTTTTTTCACAAATGCCACTGCAGTTTAAGTGAAAATTAAATGAAATGGTTTATTTTGCTTAAGAACCCATATGATTCCCTGGCTACACTGGAAATATTCTGATAACTCTATAATTCAAGGATTCAAAGTGCTGTCAAGTGCTGTAAGGAAACATGTTTCACTCTTCAATGAAAATTATACTTTGCTGTCTTAAATGAAGGACACATAGTATGACAAATAGTTGTTGCAAATTGTTTGATAATAAATTGTTGCTTTTTAAAACTGTCTTGCTAATTAGCATGGTCATGGAGAATTTATGGTCTTTTTTTCCTCAGTAAAAAGGGGATCAACAAGAAATTATCGGTTTTGAGAGAATAGATCAAAACAACAAAACTCTAATTATTATTGTCAACCTTTATAAATGTATAATGCGAAGGGTAAAGAAAGCCACATCACTTGTCTGCCAAAATATGTCTACATGGTGGTACATGGTGAGCTGAACTAAAAGATAAATAAGTCAGCAGATTACTGAGAGTGACGCAGCATTACAAAAAATGCTCATTAAGGAAAGCTGGAGCGATGTGGAATACAGAGTGTCTTCACTTTCACTGAAGTATGATTGACTCCAAACTCATCCCAGGTCATGGTCATCGTTGTGTCAACAAAGTCAGTCATTCAATTCTTAACAGTGTTGTGAATGATCAACATTGGGTAACATCAAAGCTGAGCTGGTCTGTGGGAAAGCTCTAAATTGTGTGGTTGTACATTATGTTCTTTATATAGCCTTTGAGTGAGTGCCACTATCAACCCTTGATACTCAGCCCATTTCCCTTCCTAGGCTAATTTAAGATACTTCTAATCAAAAATTGAAAACTAGTAGAATTCAGTCTGTGGCTTAGTACTGATGAACTGGTAGCTCTGATTGTGCCAAGACTGGATGTTTTCTGATCTGTGATGAGGTGAGAACAAGATGTTCTACGCCATCACAACTACACATTCCATTACTATCTCAGTTAAACACCAGGCATTACACAACAGTTCCAAGAAGGTCATTTTGAACGTTTTTTTTCTTATTATTCCAATTATTCAGCAGATTTTTTCCGTGCTTTGAAATAGTCAACAGAAGAGTCCCATTGGTTGGGTCGCCACCTGAGTCAGAATAACCAAAAAAAATTAAGATTTGTAAAACTATGGAAATGTCATTGATTTCTCATGCTCACACAATTGTGGTTAATGTTCACATTTTTTGTATTTATTATAAGTTGCCTCATGATTTAATTCTTTGCTTTTCATTCAATGGTCTCAGCCAGCAGAACAAATTTTTGGACTGCAAGAAGACAGAAATGTATTCACTATTCACACATGTGCTGAGAAAAAGTTAGAACATTCCAGTTTCAAACGCAAACATTTCTTCACTGGAAAAGACACAAAACGTCGCTCACCACTTGAAGAAGATCAAACACTGTCAAGCCTCCTGCTTGACCCCAGTTTAAAATTTCCCTGACTGCTCAGTTTGTTAGTAATATCTCTCAGCTTTCAGAATCAGTAAACACACGACAAAATGTTGTAATCCTGAGGTGCCAGCACATACAAGAGGCATTAGTAAACACAGACCTGAATTTGGGAGTGCACCTTCAGTAGTGTGCCTAAGTTTCTTCACGTTTCTGCCTAAACACTGTACAACCTCACCAAAGATGGCCAGCTGCAGAGGATCAGTCCTGAGCTTGTGTCCAATTCCCAAATGATTAGGAGAGTTGCCTTATAAAAAGACTCACCCTCCCTCCGAGACTATGCAAGGCAGGGTTGTCCTCTTCCCCTGAGTCAAGCAATGTTGCCCGCATACCCATGGGGCCACCTATTATCATTTCCAGATGAAGCCTGGAACATTTCTATTCTGCCTCTCATTTTCAAGTTGTTTCAAAGCATCGTTGTCCTGACCTTTATATCTTTTTATTATGTAATTTAGACTCGGGGGCTGCATGCATTCCCAATCCTGCAGACTAAAAATGTCACTTGTTTTTGCATTGCATTTAGGTTTTTTTCATTATTTTTCTATTAAACCATCAAGATTTTGACATGTTGTAGGGAGACTTGCAAGAGAGTTTTCCCAACATCTTTTGCTTTGGCAGCTGGAACTTGGCCTCCTGTAGTTTAACGCTTGAAAGCCCAAGTTTTTATGTGGGTGTCCTATTCAAGTGCACATGTGATGCACTAAACAAGGGGTGGGCAAACTTTTTGAGTCATGGGCCACAATGGTTTCTAAAATTAGACAGAGGGGCTGGGCCAGGAACAGATGGATGGAGTGTTTGTGTGGACTAATATGAATGACATAGATAGAATAAAAGTAAATGTAAAAGCCATTAAATGAAATGATTTGGCCTCATAAAAATTCATTAACATGCAAGGCTCATTGTACTGTCTGATTTCCCAGCTTCATCTTCATTCTGCTATTACGAACCGCCAGCCTTAGTAAAATCTTTGAACTCTCTCTGTTAGTGTGGAGTCACGCTGTTGCAATCGGTGCTTGACTCTTGAATCATGGTTTGTCTGTGAAAAAATAAATTGCTGAGTCTGTAAATTAGCTTTCAACCTCCGTCCCATGGCCACCCGTTCTTGCATTAACTGCTCACAAGCATAGTTTAAGATGAAATTGTATTCTTTGAAAACCACAAATATTTCAGGGAAAAGGTAAAAAAAGGTGAGGTTTAATGGTAATAAAATTTCAGGTTCGGCGGGCTGGATTAAAACGCCCGTTTGGGCCGTATATGGTCTGCTTGCCGTAGTTTGCCCATGCCTGCAATATATTATACCGAACTTTCACATGATGGGAGCGCAGAATTTTTTCAGTTTGTTGCATGGCTTTTTAACATATGCATTCATTATACAGCAAAATTCTTGAAGAACTTATTCCTCTACTCTGTTTATATATATATATATATATATATATATATATATATATATATATATATATATAGAAGAATTAAATCTTCTTGTTTTCGTTTCAGCTTTTCCCTTTTCAGGGGTCGCCACAGCGAATCAACCTCCTCCATCTAACCCTATTCTCTGTATCCTCCTCTCTCACACCAATGACCTTCATATCTTCTCTCACTACGTCCATAAATCTTCTCTTCGGTCTTCCTCTAGACCTCCCGCCTGGCATCTCCAATTCCAGCATCCGTCTACCAATATAGTCCCTATCCCTCCTCTTTACATGGCCGAACCATCTCAGTCTGGCTTCTCTGACCTTCTCTCCAAAACATCTAACATGAGCTGTCCCCCTGATGGACTTATTTCTGATCCTACCCATCCTTGTCACTCCTAAAGAGAACCTGCTACCTCCAGCTCGGCCTCCTGTCTTTTGTTCAGTGCCACTGTCTCCAAACCATACAGTATCGCTGGTCTCACCATTGTTTTGTAAACCTTTCCTTTCATTCTAGATGAAATTCTGCTATCACAAAGAACCCCTGAAACTTTTCTCCACCCATTCCAACCTGCTTGAACCCGTTTCTTAACCTCTTTTCCACACTCTCCGTTGCTCTGGATTGTTGACCCTTAGTACCTGATATCGTCCAACTTCTTGATCTCCACTCCCTGTAGCCTCACCGTTCCAACCAGGTTCCTCTCATTCACACACATATATTCTGTCTTGCTGTGACTAACCTTCATTCCTCTCCTTTCTAGGGCAAACCTCCACCTCTCAAGATTTTCCCCA
>CAAKHD010006389.1:0-13255 GCA_901007705.1 Fistularia tabacaria
AAAAAAAAAAAAAAAAAAGGGCCGGGCAGCGGGTCCCAAGGACCGGTCTCCTCAAACAATGGCCCGGCTAATTAATTTGATTAATTTTAACTCTTTTTCCCCAGAGCGTGGGTAAATGCGTCGCCCGCTGTTTCAAAACCTCGCCGTTGCGTCTGCCGTCGGATACTTATCAGACATAAAAGATGAGGCCCGGCGCCCTCTGAAAACACACTCTATATTTTGGCCTTTTTAATACAGAAGATGAAAAAACAAAGATGGCCGACATTTATTTTTTTCTTCAGTGCAGCCCGGGAAACACTGAGGTTTTTTTTTTTTTCTTAAATTAAAATGTGTCTGTGTTTGTTGACTGAACCGGCACACTTTCATCGAGTTTTATTTGACGGGACTGCAGATATAATTTTTGCTAAAATGAGGCCACACGATCTAAAATGTCTGTTGACTAAAATATATTCCGGTGGCACATGGTTGCGTGAATGAGAGAGTGAATGGCTCTATTTCTGTGTATGACGAGTGAATGAATGAGTGAATGGTTGCATGTGTCCATATAACGTATGAATGAGGGAGTGAATGGCCGTGTGTCCGTTGTTTGACATTTTAATGACAGGGTGAATAGTGTTCTGTCTCTTTCTAACATGTGACTGGGGGAGGGAATGGCTCTACATCTGTAAGACTGGTGAATGACAAAGTGAATTTTTATGTTTATCTATGAAATGTGAATGAACAATTGCGTTGTTTTCCATTTATATATAACATATGAATGAGGGGGTGAATGGTTGCATGTTTCCGTATGACTTGTGAATTATGGAGTGGATGGTTTTATGTCTCCATTTGAGATCTGAATGAATGAGTGAATGGAACATATTAGAATAGAACACAACATATGAATATCTGTGAGATTCTTGTACGTCATCTGAATGAAAGAGTGAATGATTTTATGTCCCTATAAGCTGTGTGAATTTGAGAGAGTGAATGTTGTATGTCTCTATATGAGAGGCGAATGAACGAGTGAGTGGTCTCATGTTTCCATTTGTCATCTAAATGAATGAGTGAACGGAGTCTTGTCCCTGCACGACGTGCGAGCGAGGGAGTGAATGTCCGTACGTATCTTGCATGACATTCGAATGACAGCATGAATGTGTCCTGTCTCGAAATAACATGAACGAGGGAGTGAATGACTTTATCTATGTGACGTGTGAATGAGAGAGTGACGTGAGAGTTGATATGTCTTTATATGAGATTTGAATGAATGAGTGAATAGAGTCGTGTCCCTTTTCGTCCATGTGACATGTGATTGGGGGAGTGAATGGATCCATGTTTCCATCTAACTAGTGAATGAAAGAGTGAACGGTTGCACGTGTCTATCCGTCTATATCAGTGGTTCTTAACCGGGGTTCGGTCGAACCCCGTGGGTTCGCTGAGTCGGGGGTTCGGCGGAGGTCAAGACAAACAAGAGACGAAAAGAGGTGATGCCTGTGATTCGAAGGCGTCACTTCTTTTCGTCATATCAGCAAAATTAATGTCAAGAATTTCTTCAAAAAGAAGATTTTTGGAGGGAAATAAAACAAAAACTACTGAGGATTTTTAGTCATTTTGCATAATATCGGGTGTTATTTAAAATTCCGCAGTTTTGAACCCCAGTACCGCAATAAATCCGACAATTTTTTTTTATTTATCTCTGAATAGCGCATTAAAAAAATCACCTTCAAATGTCTGATGGGTTGAAAAGAATGCAATTCATCTTTTATCAGTGTTTTTTATTTTTTTATTTTTTTATTCAGAGTTTTATGTTTTTTAAAGAAAATGCTTTTGTTTTTACCCCATAAACGGAAAAACGTGCTGCATGTACCTATGTTTTGAATTAAAAAAAAAAAAGATATATTTTGGTGGGGTTCAGAACCTCTGACCAGGTTAAGAACCACCGGTCTGATATGAATGAGTGAGTGAACTTCTGTGTTCCTGTGACGGCTCCTGGGATGAACCCCGCCTCTCGACCAATCCATGAATGACCCAATCCCAGGAAACGTCCCCACCTTTTTTATTCTTACTTGAAAACGACGGGAATCCAACTTGTTTTCGTGGGGTTTCAGCCGGCGAACGCGCGGACGCTCACGTCGCCGCGCGTTTTCCCCCTCCGAAGGACCACCGGCGTTCACGACCCCGCCCGTGCCACGGCCCTCGCGCTCCTTTCGGCGGAATGAAGCGGATCCTCTCCGTCCCGCCGCGTCCCCGCGTTCCCGTTAATGAGTTATTTGTTTTCCATTAACGCCGCCAGTGGGAGCTCCGTCTGTTTTGATGCCCCCAACCTGTGGAACTCATTGCCTCTGGATATCGGAGCAGGAAAAACTCCCTCTGCATTCTGAGCGAGAATCCTGAAACCGGACCTAATTAGGACGGCACATTCTCGAGTCTGCGTGGTTATATCCATTTTCATTTGATTTATTTATCCCTCCATCCATCCATCCATCCATTGTCTACCGCTTATCGTGCACTCGGGGTCGCGGGGGGGGGGGGGGGGTCGTGGGGCGAGAGGCGGGGACCGGTCGCCAGTCCATCGCGGGACCGCATGCACAGACAAACAACCATTCGCTCACTCATTCGGGGCAATTTTATTTTATTTTTTTATTCATTTATTTCTTTATTTCTTCCTTTGCCATAACAATTGCCGTTCTTAAAGGTCCCACCTTATAAACTACTAAAATCAATATTATTTGAAAAAATAAGTAAATAAATTATCATTTGGAAAAATAAATTGATAATACGGATTTATTTTTTAATATTTTTTGTAATATCACATTATATCATCCGGGCGGCACGGTGGCGCAGGCGTTAGCATGTCGCCCTCACAGCACGGAAGGGAGTTTGATTCCGACAGGGGACCTTTCCGTGTTGAGTTTGCGTGTTCTCCCCGTGTCTGCGTGGGCTTTCCTCCGGGTTCTCCGGTTTTCCTCCCGCAGTCCAAAAACATGGGAACACGGCGTAATTGGAAAAAAATTGGGAAAATTGCCCTGAATGAGTGAGCGAGCGAATGGTTGTCTGTTTGGATAAGCGGCAGATGAAGGACGGATGGAATATTATATCATCTAATATATTTTTTTTCAGATAATAAAATAAATAAACCTTTACTTTTTTTCCTCAATTAAGAGGAAAGCAGCAAGCAGGAAGTGCAGTCGGGGCTAGCGGGTGGGGAAACCTGGGGGGGATGACGTGGAATCGTCAAATTAACAGCGAACTTGTCAAACGTGATTTACTCTGCCGAAGTTTATCTGCGCGACTGGAATTGAGGGATATTGAAACGAGCTGCTGTTCCCTCGGCAACGCGGGGAGACCAAAGCGCGTCGCGGATGAAGCGCTTTCGGGAAAAAATGCAAAATAAAAAAAATGCAAAAAAAAAAACACAACTTCCCTTGGACGTCGAGAAACGGAATCGCTAATTCCGATGTAACGTGACGGCGCCGGCCGACACGGACGATGTTCGGGTGTCAGATCTGATTTCCCTCTCTCTCTCTCTCTCTCTCTCTATCTCTCCTCTCCATCCCTCTATCTCTCTACCTCTCTCGCCCCTCCAGCTCTCAAAGACGCTCGTTTCCAGCTGGTGAATTTCTCCGACAACGAGCTGAGGGTGTCGCTGTCCAACGTGTCGCTGTCGGACGAGGGCCGCTACGTCTGTCAGCTCTACACGGACCCCCCGCAAGAGGCCTACGCTGACATCACTGTGCTAAGTAAGATCGGCGTGCACCCAACCATGCACACACACACTCACAAACACACACACACACTTCCCTGGTTTCCTCACAAAAGCCAAAAACCACAAAAAAAAAGCGTAAATGGCAGTGGTAACAAATGAATGCACGATTTTGGCGTCTATTAATTTATCGCGGCGCATATGAATAAAATGTGATAACACACCGATATAAAAATAGCGCTGGAAATTCCTCCTGTCCTTAAAAGCATCACTGTTTTGTTTGTTTGTTTGTTTTCTCAAAGGAGCCCGTTGCATTGTTTCAGGCGTCTCAAGCTAGTCGTCGGTGGCCAAACTTAGAATCCCATGTTTGTTTTTTTAACTTGATGAGAAAAAAAACCTGACAAAAAGAAAAACATAATAATAATAATAATAAAGATAACGATGTTAATGACAAGTAAAACAAAAATAGATAATGTCAATACTACTAATAATAATACTAGTAATGTAATGTGAATGATATTAGGTATAAAAATAAGAAGAAAAACTAGCATAAGAAATATATAAGTATATGTACACACATACATATACACATACGTGTGTGTGTGTGTGTGTACATATGCATACATGCATACATATGCATATATATATATGTGTGTGTGTCTGTGTGTGTATGTATATATATGTATGTGTGTATGTATGTATGTATGTATGTATGTATGTATGTATGTATGTATGTATGTATGTATGTATGTATCTATTTGTATGTATATGTTTGTGTATATATTTTCACCACCATTTTTGTTTCCGGCTTGAAAATTTTGAATAAAACAGGACTCACTAGGATGATGAATAAGAATACTGTGTACTGTGTACAAGTGTTTACAAGTAGCACGTGTTGTGAGCGCTGGCTCAGAGCCTCCCTGCAGCTGCAGCCAGAGGAACATCCAGGGATTTGGGAGTCTTTGACTTTGAGAGCTCATGGTAACGCAAAACAAAGTTGCTTAAAGGGAAAGTGAGTCTTGGCGCGTTGCTGTTGGTTGTCGGCCGCTCCCCTTTTTTCGAAGGAAAACTATCTCCCTCTGCCTGACAATTTTTCTTGGGTCAAAATGATCAGGAAAGAAGCTGGACGAGCTCCATATCGCGTGCAGCAGGACACGCTTACAATCACATGGATACGAAGATAGGATTTTTTTCCATGTTGCAGAAATCAACAATTACCTAAAATGCTTTTAAAAAGTAAATTCAAATAAAAGGAGAAAAAACAGAAATCCAGAGCAAGCATCTATTTTTAATGCTGTTTTTTTTATTTTATCTTATCTATTTCTTTTAATCCTCAGAATACTATGAAGAGGAAAATAAAGTAGCCACCTGTTAGGGAAGGTGGGGTTAGAAGAAAAAAAAAGGAGAAATAATTTGCATGAGGATGAAAAAATTGATATTCCGACAAAAAATAAAATGATATTTGCTTAAAGAGCTTAAAAATAGGACAAACTATCTGAAAAAAACAATAATAATTGGGAGGAAAAACTGAGGCAAAATGAATGAAAATGACCAGAAGTTACTCAGTTGAAGGCTAAACTTGATAAAATCATAACAATATATTAATAGAGAAATAAAGAATATAAAGTTAGGATATAAAAAGTAAGAAAACATTAATATTTGATTTCCAATTGATGAGCGAAGAAGTGCACGTAACAAAAAATAAACTTGCATTTAGAAAAAAATGGTTTTATTTCCTTCTTATTTATTTATTTATTCCTTTATCTTTGCTACATTTTGGTTGAAAATGATACGCGACTCATTCTGAAGGGAAAAAATGTCCAACTTTTCACTTCAATAATTTCAGATTCTTGTGCTTTCTAAAATTGAGATATATATGTTTTTTTTATTTTTCCCTAATTATTCATTTTCTGTCTTCTTTGGATGTGAAAAGATAGTAAATAAATACATTCAAAAAAAAAAATATATATATTGCGCTTCCGCACAGATTGAAACTTTTCCTTTACTTAGACTTTATTTACAGGCTTTTCACATTATTTCCTTTTTTTCTGTGTGTGTTTTGTCACAGTTCCTCCGGGTAACCCCATCATCGAGGCCCGCGACGAGGTGCTGAGCGAGGGCAACGAGACCGAGATGACCTGCACAGCCATGAGCAGCAAGCCTGCCGCCGCCATCAGATGGATGAAGGGAGATAAGGAGCTGCCGGGTAGGTCGAGTCCTCGCGCTTCCTCCTTTTTATTTATTTCTTTTCTTTCTTTTTTTTTCTGAGTTTGTCCGGAGGGCCGGAGCCACGAGGGTCCCTCGCAGACGCTCGCTGTACTTTTTATTCTTTTTTTTCCAATGCCGTTTAAACACTTGAACGAAGTTGGATCAGCACAATCGCATTTAAGGGTCCAGAAGAGTAAGAAGATGATGAAAAATAATCTTGATTTGGATTATTTTCAGAAATAGAAAATGAACAAGAAATAAAAGAATCCCTGGCAGATGCTAGCTTTATTTTTTTTGTCTTTTTCTTTCAAATGCCGTGTAAACACGTGTATGAATGTGGTTCAGCACAATAACATTTATTGATTCCAGAAGAGGTAAAAAAAATTATTGAAAATAATGTTGATTTTGATTATTTTCCAAAATTAAAATTCCAAACTAAATAAGATACAATGAATTATGACAGGGTCCCTCACAGACACTCGCTCTACTTTTTATTTTTTTTCAAATGCCCCTCAAACATCTGAATGAATGTGGTTCAGCACAAGAATACTTTGAGTCCAGAGGAGTAAACAAGTTAACAAGATAATGTTGATTTTGATTATTTTCATAACATTTTTTTGACAATAAATAATAAAATTTAAATACTTAATAATTCATAAGTGATAAAACCATCCGAACAGGGTCCCTCCCCCCTTTTTTTTTTTTTTTCAAAGCCGCACAAACACCTGAATGAATGTGTTGCAGCACAATTACACTTTAGTCCAGAAGACGTACAAGATTATTAAAAATAACATTGATTTTGATTTTTATCATTATAAATAATAATGAGATCATAAATGATAAATAATAGATTTATCATTTATTATTTATCCATTTCCTTGTGGAGCCTCCATGTTCTCCCCGTGTCTGGTGGGTTTTTCTCCCACAGTCCAAAAGACAGCCGATGCATCGGAGAACCGAAATCAGCCTTAATTCATGAGAATGAATGCTTGTACGACTA
Organism: Fistularia tabacaria; assembly: GCA_901007705.1. NCBI lineage: Eukaryota > Metazoa > Chordata > Actinopteri > Syngnathiformes > Fistulariidae > Fistularia > Fistularia tabacaria. The sequence continues at coordinate 6,891 of CAAKHD010006389.1, forward strand.
TTTGTGTGGCCCTGTGATCGATCCCTGGTGAACCCCGCCTTTCACCCAATCACGGCCGGAATAGACTGTGATTGGCTTTCGAGAATGAACGAAAGAATGAGTGTTAGTGGCCCACGCACATTTTGAGAGTTCCCACATCAGTAGCTAGGTGGCTAAAGCGGTCATTAGCAAGTGACGTTTACGTCAAAAAAACATGGGTATGTCACGACAACATCTTAATGGTCGCCATGACATCGGGTCAAAGAGCTTGACTGTAAGATTTAATCTGAAAATGGCAGGATATGAAATGCTAACTTTTTTCTGTCGAAAAACCTGACGCCCGCCTTCCCTGGCGCGTTCAGGACTTTCCGCAGGCTGAAACTAAGATGTGAGTGGCTTCCACTGATGAAAATACCCACTGTGACGGTGAAAACATCTTTGGCTAGGACTTCCATACCATTTTTTTACCGCGTGTTTGTATCCCAGGATACCGCCGGTGGCAGACGGCGGATCCACGCTCCGACTACTTGGAGCAGGTGCAAAGGATAAAGACGGGAAAAATTCAAGATGCAAACAAAACCCCCCGTAAAATGTTTGAATTATTACTGTGTCGCCAATTTTTTTTCTTGCGAAAAATAGATGGTTCGTACGACCGGTCAGAACCGCGATACCCTCATCTCCTCGTACATCGCACTTGACAATGATGGGGTTTGCGTTTCTATTCCACTTTATATAAAAGAAGAATAAGAAAATAAACAAAAAAACAAAATAATAAGAAGCAACCCACAACAAAATACTGAGAGATAGAATTAAAATACATATAATAATAATAATAATAATAATAATAATAATCGTAGTAAAAATAAGTAGTAGTCAAAATAATAATTCTAATAATAATCATGGGAACAACAAAGATTACAACAATAATGATAAATTATTTATGATAAACAAAGTAAAATATTAATAAAATCAACTATAACTACTACAACTACTGCTACTATTACTAGCACTAAATAAAAAATAATGACAATGATAATAATAACAATAAGTAAAATAAAAATAATCATATCGCTCCTACTACTACTACTAAAAATGATGATAATAATAATAACAATGATACTAACAATTACATTAATGCCAAGAAAAATAATGATAATAATAGCAATAATGTCAGTGAAAAATAAATAATAATAACAAGAGAAGCAACAATAATAATGAAAATAATAATAATGCTGTAAAAACTCCATCTCCCTCTCGATCTCTGTCTTTCTCTTCACATATATATCAAATATAATAAGTGAAGAGTCACACTTTTCATCAATTACCTGATGGGCTGTAGATACACAGTGAAACACGATGTTGATCAATAATTTAAAAAAAATTGATCAATAAATAGATAAATACATTTGGGATTATATAACGCATTTTATAATCCCAATATACACAGTATATATATATATATCTTTTAGCACCATACCATCTAAGTTACGGCTCTTTGTTGTCGAGACTCACATCGGCGCTTTGGAAGCATGGAACCTCTGCTTTGAACGCCGTTCCATGAAGCCAGCTGCCGAGGTGCAGCGGCGGCCGCCGTTCGGCGCCACGACCACTTTCATGCCTCCATCAAAGGTAGCGCGGCGTCAGAAGCGCGAGGCGCGCTCGTGGGGTGGCGGACAGGCCTCCTGCCAGGCGACTCCACCTCCGGGCCCAGACGGCCGGCTTTGTAAAGACTTTCAAACAAAAGGTTTCGGCTCAGAAGCTGCGCCGAACGTTCCGAAAAAACCCCTCCATGGCTTGAAAAGGCCGTCGGGGTCGCGGCTCGGTTGTTAACACCGCGGCTTCTGGCGTGGCTTTTTGTTTTCGCACTGACCGCCGCACGTGGGCGGGCGGACGCAAGGTATGCTTCGCGGCGCTAATTAGCCGCGGAATAAAACAAAAAGGCGAAGTGAAAAGTCTGGGGAAAAAAATAAAAAATAAAAAAAAATTAAAAAACGGAGCTGGAGGACTGCAGGAGAGCGCTAAAGCTAATCCGTTCAAAGAAACCCTGATTTGCTTTGGGAAGGAAAGAAAATAAATAATTTGACATTATGACACATCATGACATGAATATTAAAATGAATTCAATCTAACACCTGAGCTTCATGATGAAAGCAGGAAGTGTTGTTCTTTTTTTGTCTATTTATTTATTTACTTGATTTGTTTTTTTTCTGTGTATTTATGTATTTGTCATTCCTTTTGATTATGCTTTTAGATTACTTCATCTATCTATCTATCTATCTATCTATCTATCTATCTATCTATCTATCTATCTATCTATCTATCTATCTATCTATCTATCTATCTATCTATCTATCTATCTATCTATCTATCTATCTATCAATGTTTATGTACTGAAAAATATTCCCCAACATCAGCAAGATATTACTTTAATTTAATCTATCTATCTATCTATCTATCTATCTATCTATCTATCTATCTATCTATCTATCTATCTATCTATCTATCTATCTATCTATCTATCTATCTATCTATCTATCTATCTATCTATCTATAGAGCTATATATTTCCCTACATCAGCAAGATATTACTTTAATTTAATCTATCTATCTATCTATCTATCTATCTATCTATCTATCTATCTATCTATCTATCTATCTATCTATCTATCTATCTATCTATCTATCTATCTATCTATCTATCTATCTATCTATCTATCTATCTATCTATCTATCTATCCATCTATCTATGTGTATGTAGTGACAAATATTCCCCAACATCAGCAAGATATTACTTTAATTATTATTAAAGATTAATTATTGTTACTATTGATAACCAAAAAACACACAAAAATCTGTCTAAAAATGTTGGCTCAAAGGAGAGAAATATGCTATTATTGTTTGGATGATACTAAGCCCGAACATACCTGGAAGATAAAAATGAGTTCAGGGCTTAATAAAATAAAACATTCAATAAAACAGTGATAAAACATTCAATCTGTCATTCTTTCACTCAATCAATTTGTCATTTTCTATGCAGCCTGTTTTCCACTCTCAGCCACGCGATATCCTGTATTTATATTTATATTATATTCCTAAATTATTTGCGACCCACATCTCCAACTGTACACCTGTTATTTCTTAATAGCTGGTCTACGGTAGCCCTTCCCTGCACAAGGCATTTCTCGTATTTCTAATTATATTTTTGTATTCAATTGTACATCTAGTATACGTTGTTTTTTTTTTTTTATTTGTAACGATATCAGGTAGGAATGGGTGGAGAAAAGTTTCAGGTGTTCTATGTGATAGAAAAATATCATCTAGAATGAAAGGAAAGGTTTACAAAACAGGGCTCAATAAAATCTGTCTTATCTTAAGTTAAGCTAACCTGCTGCTGTTGGAAGTTCAGGCCAATGTGACACCATCCCATCCTGTGCGTAGAAAAAAAAAAAATCCTCCTAAAAATTAGCCTGAGAGTACAGAAAACAAAACAAAAAGAATTAAATCAACCAAAACATAAGATTTTTTTTTTGTTGGAGTAAATGAAAAAAAAAAAACCTTTAAAACTCAACTGAGTTGGATTTAAAATGATGGTAAATAAATAAAAACAATCATTAACTTTGACATTTTTTGCTCCATCTATGTATTTGTTTTTGTTTTTTTCATTTTATTCTGCTTGTTTGTAAAAAAGGCACTGATGGAAAATTTAAGCTCATCAATATTATAAATTTTGATTTATTATTCTTTTATTACACTTTTTCTTCACAAAATATGAGTATGTTTTTATTCATATATTTTTCATATACAAAATAATGTATGCATAGTTTCATATATTTGAAAATATATATGAAAATATGAAAATACACTTATAAAATGTGAAGTTTATGAAAAAAAAATATATATACGTATACCTATATATGTTATACACATGCACACGCATAGATGTAATAAATATATAAATATGTAAATAATTAGACATAAATATATTTATATATAATTCCTCTATTGCCGAGAAGTGATAAATGTAATGCAATGATAAAATGTATTTTGGGGAGCTGAAGTGTCTCAGGGCCTCTCTGACGGCTGTGCGCGTTACCACGGCGACTAATTGTTGTAAAGTGTGCGTTTGCCGTGAAATATCGTTCGTCCAATTTCAGTTTTGACGTCTGACTCTCACCAACCTCTTCAACGCCGCTCGTGTACTTGTTTATATGCCCACACACACACACACACACACACACACACACACACACACACACACACACACACACACTTCCCCAACCCACCCCATTGTTTGCAGTACATGACAGGAGCCACTCGTTCTGAGCTGCACAATTGACACTTGCAACTGGTTTTTTTTTTTTTTTTTTGTTTGTTTGTTTCATTTTTTTCACCCGCAATACAAGAGGGAGCCGCACTCGCGGGTCACTCTTCCACTGGTTGCTATGGAAACCCATCACTTGCCTCAGACAGCAGCCACGGGGGGTGGCCGGGGAGAGTCCGAGGACCCCCCCCTACCCTCATATGGCTTTTCCCTACATATGATACATTTTTCAAAAATGTAACGTTTACTTCTCATATAGCTTGTTTATCAGTCTATGATTTAATTTGTATTTTCTTTTCTCTTCTTTTTTTATACATTCTGGAATAATTCCATTCGAAGTCTCCATTCTTCTCATTACCGTGAGGAAACCGGAGACTTTGATATGCACTCAGGGCAGGATTTCGAGAAAAAAATTCTAATTACGAAATATATGAAAAGAATGAAAAATATGAAAAAATGAAAGACTAAATGTCAAACTTGCCAGAAATTACATCATATTTTTGCTGGAATACATGATTATATTTTTTTTGATTTTATTCGCTTGGTGAATGAGTGACTGAACGTGCAGTTGTCTAAAAATTCGATCAGTCGTTCAAACTAATCAATCAACCGATCAAATTAATACAGAATCACCTAAAATTTAACAACACGCAATCACGCAGAAACGTATCCCCAAATGCCCCATTTCAAAAAGTCGTGGAATCAGCAAGACTCCAGATGGGGCGAATCAAAATAAATAAATTCATTAATTAAACACATTTAATAATAAATTAAAAAAAAAATATTTCATTTTATGATGGTTTTGTTACATTTAGAAAAGCAGGAACTTTTGCAGATATCATTGACACATTTCTGAAATACTCATCGGCCTTTTTTGTTGATTTAAGAATGTCGCAACGATAACCATAAATTGAGAAAATCAACTTCCAACTGTTAGAAACATTGTTAAAACACGCTCCAAAAATGCCCAAAATAATCTAGATACACAAAATAATATTAACAATGATAATAATAATAATACATAAATAAATAAATATATCGGTAGAATACCATAAAAGAAAGAAATAGAAGAAGAAAAGAAGAAAAAAAAAAGAAAGACGTTACACTTAAATCAATTCCGACACAGAATGGAAATTACAGGATTATATCTAAAAGCAGGTGAATCAAAAACTAACATTGAATATTTTTATAATTTTTTTTGAATTAACCAGGAGTTCACATTAAATGTTGAATTTTTAGTGAGTTGATTTCAAATGGGAAAAAAAAAAAAAAAAAAAAAAAAAAAGCAGCGTCAGTAAAAATTAGCATTTAATCGCTTGAAACCAACCGAGGAAACCCCGGCAGTTTGGGGCGATAATGGCGCCGGGAGTTTTTGCGCGTCGGGCGTTTTCCATCCCGCTCTTTAACAACCTCCTCCGTTAAAAAAAAAAAAAAAAAAAAAGAAATGTAAAAAACGCATCTCTTGACTCCCGCGACCCGGCTCGGCCTGGAATATTCTTTTCATCCGGGGCGCCGGGGTGTCGGGGCAGAGCGGTGTAATTGAAATCACCCCGCGGTTGTTTTATAAGACCGGAGGCTAATGGCCGCTCTGGTCCCTGTCAGTCAATGAGGTGTCCTATCTCCCGGCTTTTATTCCCGTCTCTGTCCGTCTCCCTTCAGAAAATAATGACCTGCACTGTCAGATCCTGCCAAGGGTTTTTTTTTTTTTTTTACCGCCGTCGAAGCTCGAGAGCCACCATATCAATATCAATGTCAAGAAGATCTTAATAAATCACTAAATAAGCGGGGAAGATAAAGGCGGCGTCTTTCGGACAGATGGCTCGGGTTCGTTTTGGCGCGAGCCGTCGATCGCCAACCTTTTAAGCAACGTTTAAGAGATGTCGATTTACCCGGGAGGTAATTAGCCCGAAATTTCGGGGTTGTTTAATTAGAAGGGAATCTTGTGTGTGTGTGTGTGGGGGGGTGGGGGGTGGGGGGAGCCGCGAGGCACTTGGAGACTTTTTTTTTTTTTTCCTTCCATCCATCTATAAATGTTTATGTACTGAAAAATATTCCCCAACATCAGC
>CAAKHD010006389.1:43320-56447 GCA_901007705.1 Fistularia tabacaria
GGCCTCCGTTCTTTTTTTTTTTTTTTTTTCCCCCCACCTTTAAAGTGCCCCGGAATATCCCATTTAAGCTTCAAGCGTTTTTTTTTTTCTGAAATTTCTCTTGAGTGGAGCCAAAATTTCTTTTTTTTTTTTTTTTTTTTTTTTTTTTTTAACGTGAGGGGGAAAAAAAGGCAAAGTCATTCATCTTTTCTCTTTTTTTTTCTTTTCCGAGGCGGATTTAGCGGAGTTATGAATTATGAATGACTTTATCTATTTGCCGGGGAGACATTTTAAACATTTGTATTATTCCGACGATATTTTATACATTGTATGCCGTCTCGATTTACGGAATGACTTCATTATTCATCATTTGAAGGGGGATGGTGGGGGTTCATTCACCAAATGGCACCCAAGGCCGGAGTATCTTTTTTAATTGCTTTCAACCGAAGCCCTGTGTTTTTCACCAACAGCATCACGAAGCCCTGGTGTTTACTTTTTGTTTGTTTGCTTGTTGTTTTTTTCATATTCCCTCTCGTCCTTTTTTTTTTTTTTTTTTTAAGTTCACGGAGAGTTGAGTTTTGTCAACTTCAAGAAATATATATCAGTACTGTATACATAAATTGTGTTCCCCTGTATCCGGTAGCCAGATGGCCAGCGCAGATAATTGGCAGGAATAATACAGGTGACCGAGTGCCATGTGCAACGACAACAATAATTTCCGATCATCTGCCGTCATTTGAACCCGCCGCCCCATTCGGCTCTGTGGTAACCGTCTGACGCCATGTCCTTCTCGGGCGTCCGGATCTGAGCTTCCCTTGCAGTTACCCAATAGAGTCCTGTTCCCAGTTCACGCGGAGTACGCGTCCTCGCCACTTGACTCTTCCCCTCTTGATTTCTGGGACGGTTGGTGCCGAAAGATCTGACTGTCCCTTCTTTGGCAGTTGTCGTGACATGCGACAACTCTACGAATTTCTTTCCTGAAAAAGTCTGACATTTAAACACCGCCCTGACGTCACGAGCATACCTCTCTGCCTTAGTTCTGATTGAGTACCGTTCGGCATTCCAAATAGTCTTGAGTTTGGAAAAAGGCATTCAGGGCTTTGGACAGTACCCTAATCTTCGCTTCGGGTGCAGCCCGGGGAGGCGAACACTTCCTCAAGCTGTGGACTGTTGACTGTGAGCTTTTGGCGGATGTAGAGGTTTGATAAAACGACATCGGTCCCAGAGGTAAAGACATACAGGCCAGTCTGTTTGGCATCTCTATCCAGCCCCTCAGTCTTCTCCTGTAGGTCATGCTGGTTTTGGGACTACTTCTGCTTTTCCTTTCTGCTTTTCGCCTTCAGGGGTCGCCATGGCAAATCAATCTCCTTCAACTTATCCTATTGCCCGTATCCTCTTCTCTCACACCAACCAACTCAATGTGCTCTTTCCCCACATCCATACATCTTCTCGTCGGTCTTCCTCGAGGCCTCCTGACAGTCACCTTGGTTTCGGGACAGTCAGGGCCAAATCATCTGTTATCTGAGAATCAAGGTTTTCCACTGGTGCCGTTTGGCTCCACTGTAAGCCTCTTGGCTTGTTGACCCCATTGTCCGGTCCATCGTAAGCGGGACCAGTATAGGAGTCACTCTTGCCGTAGATGAGTCTCATGGTCTCTTCTTGGTGACCATCTCGTCTTCTCGCGAGACCTGTTGTCTCAAACCCGTCTTTGCCTTGCGATCCTGACTTGATGGTGACTTCTTGTCCCCTGTGGTTCGACTCGCTCTTGCATCCCGCCGCTTGGACTTTTCTCTGACCGACCCCACCTCCTACTTGACACCGTCTGAGTTTCAGTCCGAAAGTCTCGGTGACAACAGGTTCCGACCTTGTCTTCTTCTTTTGGATCCAGAAAAAGGAGACACCGGAAATGTAAGAAGCCTGCAAAGGGGAAATCGTTTTTTTTTTCCTTTTCGGGGGCCTCGGGGAAACTAATTGCTTGTTTGACAAATGAGAGAATCTGAAAAATGAAACGGGGGGCAAAGCATAAATCAAAAGCAACGAGTGGAGAAGAGAAACGGTTCGTTTCAATCGATGATCAACATGCTGACAAAATGCCATCGACAAGTTTCAGTATCTGTCAAGACTCGGCGTATGGACCAAAAGTGATAATTAAGTGGCACATCGTGCGTGTCTTTTTCTTATTATTTATCTTGGGTTTTTTGGGGGTTTTTATTTGTCATTGATGAATCAATTTTCACCTGTTTTGGTGAGAAGAATGTTATTCACACATCTCCGGTGATTCATCTCGAGCCGGACTCCCACACCCGTGATGAAATCACTTTTTGAACGTAACATTTACTTATTGATTGACTGAAGCTGGATTTTTTTAGATGGTTGGTTACATTTTGAAGAATTATATTATTAATTGGTATTTTAATGTACTTTATTTAAGTGTTAGCTTGTCAATTTGTTTATTGATTTTTTTGTTATTTTTTGTGTATTAATAATTAGGGTTAATGGTGTGTTTAATTTTGGATTTTTTTTTAATTTTCTTTTTTTAAATTTTATTTGTAATTATTTATTCATCTACTCATTATTTTTCCCGAGTTGTGGGTACCTTTGAGTCAATTTTATAATGCAATTTTTTGACTATTTGTTGATTTATTCATTCATTTTGTATTTTTTTTGTGCGTATTAATAGTTCATTTTGGACTTTTTAATTTATTCTAATTGTATTTCTTTTGATGAACACAACCATTTCAGTTTTTGAAATATTTAATTTGGACTTTTTTTTACATTGCATTTCTTTATTCATTTATTCATTTTTTTTTATTATTTTTTTTCTGCTGAGTTCTGGTAACCTCTAACCTCTGATTACAGTATTTTACTTTAGCGTTTTACTGACGAGGGCCCTCATTCTACAAGGCACAATTGTAGCCATGTAGCATCCTGCCGTTGTCTGCTTTGGCGCAGAGGCGGCCCTTTTCAATTTCATAAAAATCATATGGTCATGGAGGTATCAGCTATTTTTACATTTTTTTTTTGAAGGGGGTTGTCTGACTGATTTAATTTTTTTGTTTGTTTTTTTTTTCAGATTTTTCTTTTTCATTTTTATTTGGTTGTTATCCAAGGTAACTTAAGACCAGTAGATCTTTGCTGATTTCTTATTCTTGTCTTTTTTTTTTAGGAAGGAGATTTTTTTTTCTTTTTTTATTCAAATTTTCACTTACATTTCTTATAAGGTTTCTGGATTTTTTTTTTCCATTTCTATTTGTTTGTTTGTTTTGTTTACTTTGTTGTTTTTTAGGGTAATTTACTGATTTATTTATGTATCTATTTATTCATTTTCGGAGCGGGGTGAATCCTGGAGAAACTGCTTAAACCTCTTTTTTATTTTCCTTCACTTAACTTTCCAAGAAGGCTTGGATATTTTTTTCTTTTCTTTGTATTTCTGTTGTTGTTGTTTTTCGAGGTGATTTGTGTCCAGGACATCTGTCCTGATTTTTTTTTTTTTTTTTTTTTTTTCTCTTCGTGGAGGGGGGTCATCTGCAAATTACCCAAAACACAGAATCTATTTTTTTTTTTTTGTTTTGTTTCATTTATTTATTTATTTATTTATTTATTTTTCCTCTAATTTCCCTGATTTTCTGACAGAGGATCAATGTTCCAGCCACTCGATATTTGGAAAATGCTTTGTTTTTGGTGTTTTGCAGCCGAGGGGGTCTCATGCATTCTTAATCCCCGTCTGGCTCTTTTCTGGCGCCGTCCTTCACCTCGCCGGAATGATTTCTGTCAGGCGGCTCCCCACCGCCGTTCGTCCATCGGTCGGTCGGTCGGTCGGTCGGTTCGTTCGGGGTCAGAAACACTGATTCATACGGCTCATCAGTAAAGCAGTCCCGGTGACTCGGCGGGGAGGAAAAACACATTCTGTCTGTCACATTTGAAAGTCAATGAGCCGCGGCGGTTTGTGATACATTTGCCGCCGAAGAAAGTGTAAACGGGGCGCGGGTTGCGACGATCCCGCCAGTCTTTCTTTAATTCTACCGCTGCCATGTTTTTAATGAGCTGTTGACACTGATGATCCCAAACATCTGCTGGCCTCACGCAGTTCATGATGGGATAAAACCAATTAGACGCCGCCAACCCCTGCGCCGGAGTTTGTTTGGCTCTTGAGCATGTGCGAAACTCATCAGCCCGGGCGCCGTCTGCCAGCCGGCATCCCGGCGGACGGTCCTTCTCCCCGCCGCAGTCCTCCCCGGGTGTCTTTTCTTTCTTTTTTTTTAAATTTTTTTTTATGGTTCGCGCTTAGGAGACCGGAGCAACTGGTGAAGGAGGAGCACGGCGGGGTTTGGAAAGCTGTCCGTGTTGTCTGGAGGCTTTTGTTTTTTGGTTTCTCTTTTGTTTTTTGCTTGCTACTCTTCGGGCAGATGCCGCGCAATGGGCAGTGGGCGACCGTAACGGCATATAATTATATAATAACCTCCCCCTTGCAACTTAACAGCACATTACAAACTCTCACGCCGTCCGTGATTGTCAATATCTTCGATTTCCGCAACTTCCGCTGTCAGAAAATGACCACTGATTTTTTTGTATTTTTTTTTTTTATTAAATTAGTGGTGACTTTGAAAACTCAATGTACCTGAAAATGAGTTAAAGTAAACAAAAGGAAAAAGAAAAGAAAAAAAAGGAATTATATCGATCTCTCTATATATATATGTATACATAATTTATTTTTCCCTTTTATATATATAAATATATATTTTTATATGTATATGAATTTTATTTTCAAAAATATTTTTTAACACAAAGAAACAAGTGATATTATATACAGAATATAATGCATTTTAATGTAAATGTAGTATAATGCATATATATATACCATATATATATATACCATATTCATTACATACGATAAGATAAGATAAGATAAGATAAGATAAGATAATACTTTATTGATCCCCATAGGGGAAATTTGGGTGTTGCAGCAGCAACATTAGAGAAAAAAACAAAACAAAATACACATATATCAGTGCAATACACATAAGTCACCATACATTCCCACACACACGTATACATACATTTTTACACACATACCCATACCTACATATATATATATACACAATATACACATACACATTTACACACATGAGCAAGAATAAATAGATTAAATAAGTAATATAAGTGGTGCATATGCATGTGTCTATCAAATTAGTTTAGAATTAAGTTATGTATCAATGTTAAATCTTCAAAAATAAATATTAAGTTTGACATTAAGATGTGATAAATACTAATAAATTGAAATCATATATCACTTTTATTTTTGTTGCTGTTGTCGGGGAATCGTTCTGAAAACAAAACAAAACACATGACTAGCAAAGAGAAAAGAAAAGAAATAAACATATTGCTGCATAAAAAGGTCATTATTGAAGCACAAAATTTCCAAAAACCAACAAGGATTTCCATCTTATTGTCCGACTGGATGTTAAAAAGACATCCAGGCGACTTTGTCCAGAAAAAAATTATCATAAAATTAATAAGAAAATTCGACGAAATCAGCGGGGAAAACAAAGCAGACGTCGGTTAAACCTGATGAGAACTCACGCCCTCTGCTCCGTCCTCACCTTCTCATAACAACAAATTTCATTAAAGTGTCGACTCGCTTCCCTCCTTATCAACAGCCCTTTTCTTTCGCTTCGTTTTTCGCACTTTTTAATAACCTCAAACGCTTTCCAGCCCCATTCCAGAGCAATCAGAGCAGCACGGGAGGCCTATAATCAAGCAGCGCTGTCAGAGGCTTCATATCAGCGCCGCCCGGCCACTTCAACCAGGAAAAAAAATGTCACTTTTAATATCTCCCCCTGGTCTTTGTCGGGGTGGGAAGTCGAAAGGCAGCTAATGAAGTAAAGACGAGAGAAAACGGCGAAAGGGAGGGGAAATTGTTCTTCGGCCGGACTGTCGTCTCGCCGTGTCCCCGCGAAAATTAACTGCGGGAAAAAAAAACATATATGTAATAAAAAAAAAAGAAATTACAAAAAAACTGAAATTACCTGGAAATCAGCAAATATTAACCTGCGAATTAGGAAGAAAACTGAAGAAAAAAAAAAAAAGTTAAAATATACGCTTGAATGAAGTTGAAATAACAAAAGCAGGAAATAAAAAGAATAAATAAATAAACGAAAACAAAAGAAAAAAAAAATATATATATATAAATATATATATTTTTTATTTATTTATTTTATTTTTGTCTTTTTGGAAGAAAGAAGAAATCGGGAAAGATGTACTGGACACAAATTACCTTAAATAACAAAAACAATAGATGTGAAGAAAAGAAAAAAATATCGAAGCCTTCTTGGAAAGTTAAGTGAAAATTAGACGTATAAACAAGAAGTTTAAGTGTTTCAGGTCATCACCCCCCCCCCCCTACAAAGAAATCAATAAATAACCCTAAACAGGAACAACAGAATAAAGAAAAGAAACAAACAAATAGAAATGGAAATTAGCAAGTAGACCTGGAAATTCGGAAAAAAACTGAAGGAAAAAAAAAAAGTTAAAATTTAGATTTAAAAGAATTCAAAACAACAAAAGCAGGAAATAAAAAAAAAATAACATGTTTACAATTGAGTCCCTCACATTTGTTTTGTGCAGCACCTTTCACAGAGTCATTCTATATTTTTTTTCCTTTTTAATTAATTTATTCCTGTCCCCTTACCCGATATCCTCGTTGGACCAACCCCCTCTCCCCCTTCCCTTCGTCGGGGACATATAGATATGCAACTGCACGTTTTCGGTTGCAGCGTCATGGCAACGGCGGGATAAGGACCGACATGTTACTCATTAGTCACTTAATCACTTCCAGCGGGCGTGTGATGACCGAGGCCCGGCGTCACGCAGAAAAGAGTCTGAAAAGACATCTTTGATCGCCCCTGTTTGTACTGGGCTTAATGTGTGCCGCTTTTGTCCGAACACACACACACACACACACACACACACATACACACACGCGCACATGCAGACAAACAGCGAGCCCATGTGTCAAACAGTGACACCTTGAAAACCAGCGACGGTGACATGAAAAGTGTTGAAAGTGCCTGAAGATAAATAAGAAATTCACTTGAAAGTCAACGTATGATGTGGATTATTCTAGAAATGTACAAAAAATAATCTGTGAACTTTTAACATCTAATACCTTTATGCACACTTGGTTACAAGACAATAAGTAAAAAATATTAATAATAAAAATAAATAAAATAATAATGGGTATACATATACAAACAGTTATAACAATATTATTATTTAATATATAAATTATGATTAATTGTTATCATTACTATTATTATTTAATATATTATGTTATTCAGTAAATAAATAATTATCAATTAAAATTACAAGCAAAATTTTCTTTCCACTAACTCATTCATTCATTCACCAATGTGCATAATCATTATTATCATGATTATTATCACAACAATAATGATGATAATAATTGTATTTATTGTTGTTAGCATTATTATTACTATTATTATCATCATTATTGTTGTTTTTGTTTTGTTGTTGTTAGAATGATGATGATAATAATGAATAATTTATTATACACATTGGTGCATGAATGAATGATTGAGTTAGTGGAAATAAAATGAAATCATAATAACAGTTTGGAGTTATCCCTACAAATCCCTGAAAAAGACACAAATTCTAGAAAATTACTAATTTGTGTCTCATAATTATTTAGGTCAGGAATTAAGCTTCTGTAAAAAAGGAAAAATTAAAAAATAATCATCAATTTCAAATGAAACAGACTAACAATCTGAAGGGTAAGTACTCGGCGGAGGAAAAGAATCAATAGATGAGTGCGGAGAGAAAGAAAGAAAGAAAAATAAAATCGGAAATATATCATTGATATATGTATGTGTATATATATATATTGAAATAAACACCTGGAAAAGATAAAAGTAAACAGACACATTTGAAGAAAAGAAATCCAATGGTCTGGTGTCACACTGAGTCTCGTCTCTCTGTTTCACACCCACACACACACACACACACACACACACACACACTCAATCGCAGCATGCGTTTGCTCATGTGTCAAGCCGCGATACCATCCTTTTTTTTTTTTTTCTTCTTTTATCTCCATGGCTTTTTTATATTCATTTGTTCACTCACCCCCCCCCCCCCCCCTTCCCTTGTGTTTTGTTTTGTTTGTTCGTCATGTGTTGGTCTTCTCATCCAGATGCTCCCACCACCACCCCCTTACCCACCACCGCCACCTCCGCCACCTCCACCACCTCCACCATCACCATCTCCCACCCAGAGGCCAGTCAAGGTACAGTATCACCCTTTCACCTCAGCCTTCCTCCAACCTGCTTGACGGCAGCAGACCAATCGCACCGCTTCCGCTGGAGCCAATAATATTCCCAGGACGGGGTCTGGATCCCTGCGCGGCATCTCCATCCAACAACACCCACGCACTACACCCACATAGCGGATGACACTGAGCAGCGAGCCCTGTCGTGTGAATCTTTGCACGTCTATATCGGCTAAATTGGTGTTTTCATCATTTTGATTTTTCTTTCTATTCTTCTGTGAGGCGACCGGTAATAACTGAATTGCACCGCAGAGTCGATGCTAACATTAGCAATTTATGTTAGTCCTGTTCTCAAAGCAAGATGTCTGATAATAGCGTCCGTACCACAGGGTTAATGCTAACGCTAGCAGCTTATGTTTGCCGGTCGTAACAAGGGGATGTCTGATGGTAGCATCTCCACCATATGGTTGGTGCTAACACTAACAACTTATGTTAGCCCTGTTCTAACAAGAAGATGTCTGATAATAATGTCCGTACCTCATGTTTGATGCTAACGCTAGCAGCTGATGTTAACCAGATTCTATCAAGTGGATGTCTGAAAAAAAAAAATCTGACCACAAGGTTGATGCTAACACGAGCAACTTATATTTGCCCTGTTTTAACCAGTGGATGTCTGATGATAACATCTCTACCATATGATGATGCTAACACTAGTACTGATATTAGCCAGTTGTAACAAGTGGATGTCTGATGATAACATCTTTACCGCATCCTTGATGCTAACACTAGTAACTTATGTTATCCTGGGTGTATCAAGTGGAAGTCTAATAATACCATCTCTTCCACATAGTTGATGCTAATATGCGCAGCTAACATTGGTCCGGTTGGAATAAGTGGATATCAGACAGTAGCCTCTGCACCATATATGATGCTAACACTCGCAGCTTATGTTAGTCTGGGTGGAACAAGTGGATCTCTGATGACCACTTCTCAAAAGTCTTCCCTTTTTTTAAACTGTTAAAAATGTTTTGAGATATGAATACCATAAACACACAGTATTACTGAACAACAAAACCTAGGCTAACAATGGTAGTTACTATTTCACCTGTTGTATGAATATGGAAAAGTATTAGTTTAAGAGGAGTCGTGTTAGCCACGGTTAGCGTCCATATCCCAACAAATAAAAAACCAACATCAGCAAAACTAAACTAAACATCACGCTGCAAAGCGGATGCTATCACTAGCAGCTAATGCTTATCTCAAAATCTGAGTAAGACAATTAGCCATATTGGTATTTTCAAGGTGCTAGCTACTGGGTGATACACATACGTATTATTCTGGACTCAGTTGAGTGTGTCCAACGCTCTGTAGTATTTAATTTACAGTTAGCATGGTAGGCTAACTAGGGATCAGCCAGGTTTTCATGGCAGCAACAGGGAGCCATGGCAACATATGTTTCCTTGCCCGGATCTCCAATAGCCACCTTCCTTTTGTACTTTTTTCTTCAGTTCAATGTAATCAAAGTTGATTAAATGTGATTTGGGAACTTTGACGAGTTTCCCCCCCAACATGTGAACAGCTGGATATTATGAGATCGAAGGGAAGCCTTTCTCGTCTGAGGGCCCATCAAAATAAAAGTCCTTTTTCTATTACTTTTCTGACTGAAGGGATAGGAAAACAACCGACTCCGCTGATATACTGAACACGACGGAACGGAAATAGCTTTAGGTCGGCTATACAGGTAAAATAGAAATAATAAAATATAAAAAGTGTTGCGTTCAGTGGCACGCTGTGCACCGTATACACATATTAACTTCTCACCAGCTCTATAAAACACGGGAATCTGACAAATGGAAATAGTCTTGGAGTTTGTGCGGCCTCATCCATCCCGCCCTACGGCTGCGTTGTGATGTCTTATTTCCAAATATGTGTTTCTCCGTGACCAGGATCTGCCTGGAAACTGACGATAAGCTTTTTATTTATTTGTTTATGTATTTATTTGTTTGTCGGGTGGCGCGGCGGCGAAGTGGTTAGCGTTTCCGCCTCACAGCAAGAATGTCCCCGATTGGACGACAGAGCGAATGGTTGTGTTTCTCTGTACGACGTGTGAATGAGCGACTGAATGATTGCTAGTTTCTGTGTGTGGCCCTGCGATCGACTGGCGACCAGTTTTGACTGCTTGGAAAGGCTCTGGCAGCCCCACCACACACAGCAGGTGAATGGATGAATGGACGAATGGATGAATATTCCCTTATTTACTGATTTGGAAAGATTTTCATGATCATTTTAAATGAAACACCTACATATTAGAAAATTACAAATGTGATGCCTGTTTTCAAAACCAAGCACAGACACACTGTGTATTACATAGTGTGTGTGTACTGTGTGTTTATACATATATACACAGTATACAAATATATGTGTGTGTGTACATACATGTTTTAACACATGCAATATTTCAATATATACAGTACATATATACACAAATATATAAACAGTATATATATATATATATATACACATGCACTTACATGTGTATAGATAGTATAGTATATATGTAGATATATGTGTGTTTGTGTGTGTGTGTTTCTATACTCATGATATAAACTGTGTAAATATGAATATATATATGTATATATATATATATAACTAAAGACAAAAGAAATGCACGGAAGACCTGGAAAGTGATGAAACGGGGGAATAATTGAATCACTCTGATAATTGTTCGTAGCATTTATTCACCACAGACACACACGGCTCGCCTTTTATATGAAACTCATCTCTCATTCATAAAGTCAATTATAGATCACAATCCAGGTGGGCAACAATAACAGAACATGAGTGCCTCAAATTAGGCCCCTTTTGGAATAAGCAATTTTTTTTTTTTTTATTATTTATTTTTTTTTATCTCGTTCGTTCAGTAACCAAACCCGGGGCTATTGTGAGGATAAATCTCCAAAGGGGCTCGGATAGAAAATATCACTTTTTTTTTTTTTCCCTTTTTCGCCTCAGAAATCAGCCCGAGCTGCGAATGCAATCAAAGCCTCGCTGACAGATCGCTCAATTGGAACAAATCTCCGGAGGGTGGCAGGAATCACAGGCATTGTGCTTGATTATGCCATCTGATTGGATTAAAAAAAAAAAAAAAAAAAAAAAACAGCTATCTATGCAACCTGATTGATAGCTTTTAGCGGCTCGGATCGGAGGAGTGTGTACGCTTCTCCGTTTGGATTATTGTTCTCCTGACTGATGCTGCAGGTTTGGCGGCATTATCACCCTTATTTCCAAACCTGGCATCTGAGAATAATGGACTCTTGTTAGGGACCGGAGGGGTTAGAGGGATATTTTCCAACAGATATTTAGGCCAATTAACTTGCAGGTTAACACCGGGAACTCTGGAAATACAAAATCTCGGGGGGGAAAAGAAAGGATGTTTTACAAAAAGGGCTGATCTTCTTAAACAACAGGGGTGGAAAAAGTGGAAATATGAAACTAGAAATAGGAATAGAGATTAGGATGTCGACAAATTATTCAAATTGTAATCACGGATGAATATTAATATAAGAGAACACTTTGGTGGTTTCCTCCGACAGTCCAAAAACACGCAATAATTCCATTCGAGACCCTCCAGCGACACAGCCGTGTGATTGGACGAGTGAATAGTGGTCGTTCTCAACATGACGAGCGAAAGAGTGAACTGTTCGCGATGCCGAATCAACCTCATGCGATAGGACAAAAAAAATCGTAAATATTTTTCCGCCCCTCCATGCGAATGGCGACGGTCGAATCGTGTTCCGCTGAGCGAGACGGTGAAAACAACGAAAAAAAAGCGACCAGTCACCCGATAAAAAAAACCAACTCCAAACAAAACACTGCAACACGGTCGTTAATCCTGCCATCAAGTTTCAGAGTTGAATCTCATAAACCGTAAAGCAGACGTGACCGTTCGTCCCGCCGCCTATTCAAGTTTCTCGTCGATTGAAAAACAAATGTTTTGTACTGCGCCTCGTGAGAGAATGTTGCTCACGCGATCGATCAAGGGTCGAACCCAACATCTCGCCCAATGACGGCTGGGATCGGCTCCAGGTGACGCCGAGGGCAGGAGAAGTATTAGAAAATGAATGAATGGACGAATGAATGAATGAACATTCAATTCACATATTCCACCTATCCTGAGGAGGCTTCCGATGAACCCGCTACATGTTTTTCACACTGTGGGAGGAAACTGGAGAACCCCAAGGGAAACCAATAAATACATACATACATACGTATATGCTTACATGCATAATACATACATATATAAATGCTAATCTCAATAAATGGACCCTTTCGCCCACAATCCCTCTTTTTGGGGGACCTTGGGGACACGAACGGCCACAACCCCGGGAGCGCCGTGCACGTCCAGGCGCATACGAGAACCCGATGGTGCATTTCACAGGCAAGGAGCAACACCAATGCATCTGTTGCATCATAAAGTAAAGCCATACAACAGTAATAATAGTAATATTAATAATAAAAGAACATTTCATTTTAAGGTGCCTCAGAATGATTTTTACTCTCTGAATTTTTCTCTCTTTTTAATCAGTTCAATCACAATAATAATAATAATAATGATAATAATAATGATAATACTAATAATTATAGGCTCCTGCATCCCCAGCGACCCTGAGCATCGGATAAGCAGCAGACGATGGATGGATGGATACTAATAATGATGATATGATAACATCATCATTATTATTATTATTATTATTATTATTATTATTATTATTATTATTATTATTATTGCTGTTATTGTTTTTTTTATTATTATTATTATTATTATTATTATTATTATTATTATTATTATTATTATTATTATTAT
>CAAKHD010006394.1:22075-34472 GCA_901007705.1 Fistularia tabacaria
CGGTGAGAACAGATTTGTGTGTGTGTGTGAGGTGAAAGAAGAATGTGTTTTTGACTGTTCAGCAGATTAAGGTGCTGTCAGTGAGGAGGAGGAGGAGGAGGAGGCAGGAAGTTTGAAAAAAAAAAAAAAAAAAAAAACAGGCAGGAAAGTGAGTGGGAGATGGAATGATTTATAGAAGATCTGAAAGGAGAGATAAATGACAAAATATCAGAATAAGACCGGGAGAAAAATAGGGAGGTGATTAGCGGTGGTGGGAGAGTGCGAGGATGAAGAGGCGGGATTGACACGAGGAAAAACAACATCTTGGGATACAGTCCTTTTTGTCATGTTTACATAGAGAGAGAAAAAAAAAAAAAAAAAAAAAAAAGGTGAACGTTACGCAATTGGCGCTTCAGCTCCAAACAAGCGCGGCGGCGTGTCAGGATGGATGCCGGCCGCCTAGCGCCGATGCGCCCGACATCTTTTGTCTTCCGTCACGTTTCCCTGTTCGACTGTTCTGCACCCTCCGCGTTTTCTCTTGGCTTTCAGACCCCCATTGTTTTACTTAGTCGCTTTTTGTAAGTCAAGTTGCCAACGACGAAAGCTCTGTAAAATCCCCATTGTGATTTTTCTTTTCTCCGAGAAAGGATTGAAGACATTGGTGTTCTTTCCATTCCAGGATCCTTCGAACCTTCTGATGTGCTTCTGTAACTTTTAAAGAAGTAACTAAATGTTGCTTTTTTTCCCCCCCCCCCGTTGACTGCCAATCCTCAGTAGCTTACATACCGGCCCCGTTGACACCTTCAGGCAAAACTGTTGTCGCACTTTTGGCCGTCGGTCTACACGAGAACGGGGTTTGCGGCGCCTGAAAACACAATATTATGGGAACTGGCTTCAGAGTGGAAGATTTTGAAAACGCCTCAGTCTCCTTGGAGACGCAGGGAAACTGCAGCTCTTGAATCAGTTGCCATGTGCGGGCGGGTGGACCATAACTACAATGGCCGACTCCAGACCACTGAGACGGACGCGACTCCCAGTCTACGATCCTTTTGAATTAACCGACCTTGTAGTTCAGGGTCAGTCCAAGTACTAATGTTGGTCAATTCAAATACTCTAATGCTCGCCATTGAGACAGGAAGTGTATATATGCGTGCGTGTGTTATAGTTCATCATAGAATTCCAATGCCAACGACTGGCCTCGTGTCCGGGCGACAGCATTTCTGATGTTTCCTACGGTCCCACTTACGCAGAAATCATTTTCAAAACATTCCCGTTAGCGCGCTGAACTGCTCGAAAACGGCAACTGAAAACTAAAGAGAATGTTGTCGTGTAAGTTTTGCCGTCGTTACAGTATCTCGATCTACCTCCAGTTGCTCAAGAAATAGCTTAAAACCTTGATCGAAAAACCAATACAGTTAAGCTAGCCCCGAGTTCTACCGCCATCGGCTCAGTCTGCTGAGGGATATCCCGTGATGCACCCGTTTGCACTCATTTACCATCATCAATGCATGACAGAAACCTCCGAGTCCTTGGGCTCCTTCATTTTGCAGGTTCCCGGGGGTTTTGGCTAGATCCACAGCGGTGGTCTTGCCAGGCAACAACCTGTGCTATTTCTTTTATGAACATTAAAACTATAATTGTATCATTTAAGCTTTTCCTGTACTGTCTTACCTTATTGTCACCTCCCGGTTGAGGCCGAAAGCCGCCCACACCGGGCTAAGATACATGCAAGGTTTCTGCCTGCGCTCAATGAGGCATTAGCCAAGTGCTTTGTCTTGGTTGGGTTTCTGTGAATCATTTTAAAGAGTTCTGGTCCAGACCTGCTTTACATGGAAAGTGTAATCACACTACAGTGTTGTGATTTGTTGCATTATAAATTGAATATAAGACGGAGGCCCGACTTCACTTGCCGTCAATTGAAGCTAATGTGACGATTAGATTAAAGAAAGTAAATAATATTTGGACCCATTTGAAGGTCAGGTTAAGACACGCCCACATAATACCAGATGCAGGTCAATGGAAATGTATTGTAGAAAATGTTAAATACTAGGGATGGCATTGAATGTGTTTCCTCTCCTTTTTTTTTTCCAGACACGAACGCCGTCCACTCTCACATAGACGAGGACGAAGAGGCGGAGCTGTACGTGCATGAAATGGAATCCAGGAACCCGGCCCAGCACTCCTACCGGCACGAAAGGTTCGCCTCCACGGGCTAAACTCACGCCTACCGAACGTCACAAAAAGCACGAAAACGAAAGTCCGTGTTTCGGACTCGTCGAGGGGGAGGAGGGGGTCGCCCCGCCTGGTGAGACACCGTAGCCGAGAATAACAAGATAACCAGAAGCGCTGTCCATTTTGCTGTTGTTCCCGCAGCAGGGAAAACTCCAGCCCGGCTCAGCCCCAGTGTCCGACCCAGAACCCCAACCAGCGGCAGTTCCTGCACGTCAAAGCCTCCAAGAGCATGGACTTGGGTACGACTCTGAACCAGAAGCACACTGGTGGGGAGAATTCATTTGTCTCGTTTGCTCTGCATGGCGGTCGCCCCCCCCACCCCCCCCACCCCTCCGCCGTCCTGAAACGTAAACACTCTCGCTCACAATTTATGGCTGGCGCCCCTCAAAACCCGCATCTCCGCCCACCCGCCATGCATGCTAACCGGTGACACACGTGTGTGCGTGCATGCCAAGGTATTACCAGTTGCGCTTGTGAAAACATACACTGAATTGTTCTCTGGCTTGAGTGTGTGTGGGTGTGGACGTCAAGTCATGTCACGTCACGTCACGTCACGTCACGGGCCACACACGGTCTCGTCCTTTTGCGACATTTTGATTATATTTCATAAGACTCAAAACCGACGGGGGGTTTTGAGTGTGTGTGACGGCGCGTCCCCGCGAGCCACCTGTCGCCCGGCAATCTCTGCGAGGTTCCTCGGCTTTTCGGGCTTTTCGAAAATAACCCTCAGACACGTGTGTGTGTGTGTGTGTGTGTGTGTGTGTGTGTGTGTGTGGCGCCACCAGGTAGCCCAGCGAAAATCCCGGAAAAACCTGTGCGAGGTGTGAGTGTTGACGGCTTGTCCGTGAAGAGATTGAGACGTCGTCGTTGTCGGCGAGATACCATGACCGAGAGATTCATCTGTGAGGAAGCGAAACACATTTCCGGAGATTCGGTGCAGCAGACGGCGGGAGTGTCAGACCGGCATTCACTCCGTCGCTAAATTACGTCTAGCGATAAAGTGTAGCAAAGCGTGCAAGTTACATTTAGCCATACATTTTAGCATTAAGTGTGTAGCGGGTAATTTCAGTTAAGTGATAGAGCACGAAATGAAAACCTCCTCCGTGGCTGCCGGCCTCTTCATCCAATCTTCATGGTAAATAACCTTAAGAAAACCAGTTTTGTTTCTTTACTTTGTCCTTTATTATGTACTATCATGTTTTTTATACGTTATTTGTTTTTTTATGAAAACCCGTTTTTTTATTTAAAAACACGTAACAAAAAAAAACGGGGCTGGAACGGATTAAAAGCGCTTCGTTAATTTTAATGGGGAAATTGAATTTGATATACAAGCGTATTGAGTTCCGAGCTCAGTGGTGGAACAAAATAATTTTGTAAGTCAAGGTATTATTGGATAGCACTTTACACTTGGCTACGTTCACGCACACGCTCATACATTAGTAGGGCTATAACCAGACCGACAACCCCGGTGGGGCAGAGTGTCTTTCCCGTGGATATTTCACCAGGCAGACACGAGGAACCAGTGATCGAACCGCCGACCTCCCCATCTGAGCGGCGCCCGCTCTGCCGTCTGAGCCGAAGCCGCCGAACGTCGCGTGTTTGTGTGCCTGCGCGCCGCGGCAGCGGATGCAGCGGCGCAGAGAGAAAAAACAAAACAAAAAAAACAGCTTATTGTTTCAAATGTCACGTCCCTCAGTCGTCCCCCCTTCAGCCGGCTCCGTTCGTCGGCGAGAATCAGACAAAAGTGCGGCAGACTTTTGAATCGCGCGACCCGATTCTCCCGCTGAACAAAAGTCTGCATGTACAGTACGTCATCTCTTTTGTCAGTCCGGCTCCCAGTAAACAAATCGTGATTCAGTTCGCGGCGCTGAATAAGATGATGTGTTTTCACTGGCAAATCAAATCGTGGTAATAACAGCCTATTACCAAAATGTCACTGTCTTTTATTTTCTTTTACAGGCGAAAGGTGGAAAAAAAAACAAGAAAAAAAAAAACACAAAACATGACATCATGGAGACATGCGAGCCCTGAATGGCAATTTTCCTTTTACATCAATTAAATTTAATTGCTAACAAATCTTCAGGGCGGATTTGGACACGACACAGTTCACCTCTTTAGTAAAAAATGGAAATCCCTTTTTTATTCTTTCACTCACATCATGTTGAGCTTTTAATCCATTTGAACTTCCTGCAAGAGCTGCAATGCTAACAGTAGCCCCTTAGGCATCGGAGGAACTTTTTGCAGTTCCTACCGTTTTAGCTCCTACTCCGAGGCGGGGCTTTTTTACGATTTCATAGGGACGCATATGACGTAGGTGCTTGGTGATTGGTAGAACTCATAAGCTCCGCCCATTAGTGCCATTTTTAAAAACGATGGCGGTCACTTGTGAGCTGTTTCATTGCGCCAAAATGGACGGAACTGTCGAGAAAATGGCCCCGACGAAAAGGTCCATGTGCGATTGGTCTACTCCGCCACCGAGGCGTTTCCACGACTTGAGTCAGAAAGTCAAACGTTTTGGCTGGATGTCTGTGGTTCTCGGTCTTACAGGTCATGGGGAATTCTTGTCGAAATCTTCTTGTCGTGGCAACAGGACTTGAATTTCTTCACTAGCAGACGTTTCAGCCCTCATCTGAGAGGCTTCTTCAGTTGTAACAACCTGTGGGGAGCTTCTGAATATAAGTGCCAGGGTTGTGGGCGGGTCTAGGTTATGATGGCTTGTTTTGAAAATGGAAAAGTCGATCGGCAGAAACTAGGTCAAAGTGGGGTTGGGACAAAGGAGCGGCTTTTGGGGATCACCTTGATTGCCGGTGTTACGGAGAAACTCCGAAAAGTGAAGTCAGTTGCCACGACGAAGGTAAGAATTTTGGCTAGATTAATACAGAGTCAGCTAACAGTGCGGCTTTTCACAATGGGAAAAAACAAAAACCCTTCAACCCCATGTTTTTATTTCCACCATGCAGAGCAAGAAGCCTGCGGCAACTTCACTCTCCTTGTTGTCCGTGTCGTCGTCCTCCTTATTTTTTTTATTTTGAGTACGAACCGGTGAACCTCCTGCGTGAATTTTGGACCCACGCAGACACAGGGGGAACACTGAGACTCCCCCGACCCCCAGAATTAAAGCTGAGGCCTTCTTGCTGCGAGGCAAGTTTCCTCCCACGGTCCAAAAAAAAAACCATGGAGTAGATCAATTCGAGAGAAGTCGTGCGAACGAGCGGGTGAATGGCTGTGTGTCTCTATATGTGGCCCTGTGATTGGGTCCAGGTGGGACCCGCCTGTCGCCCAATGACAGCTGGGATCGGCTCCAGCGACCCCCACCATCCCACGCTGCTGTGTCAGCCGTTTAGAAAATGAACGAATGCTAATCATCAACACAAACAAACCAACCGAAGCATAACGTCAGCGTGGATTCCTTTTGAAACTTCATTCTTTTCGCACGTTATGACCATTCGTGACATCACGCTGGCGCGGCGGTTAGCGCTTCCGCCTCACAGCGAGAGGGACCCCCGTTCGTGTCTGACAGAAAGATCCTTTCTGTGTTGAGTTTGCACGTTCTCCCCCGTGTCTTCGTTAGTTTTCCTCGGGGGTTCTCCGGTTTCCTCCCGCCAGCCAAAGACACGCAGAAGGTCAAATGGAAGAATCGGAAAAATTGCCCAGATGTTTGAATGGTTGTTTGTCTCTATATGTGGCCCTGTGATTGGTCCAGGGCGAACCCCGCCTTTCTTCCAAAGACAGCTGTGATAGGCTCCGGCGTCCCCGTGATCCCAAGCGCAGCCTAAACAACCGTCTTGTCTTTAGGCCGTCTCACATGAGATCCGGCTCTTCGGTCTTTTTAGAAGGACAAAGTTACACGTTTAAATAGTTCGACAATAATGTCTCCTCTCAGAATTCACGGCCCGGTTACTCCAGATTACTCTGTATTTACGTGCCATGTCTAAGACTGGAAAAGGATTTTTTTTTTCGTGTGTTTATTTCAGGAGGAACTACGTTGCTTTCCAATGATTCCAGCAAAGTAAGGCAAAAGAAAAAATATCAAAATGTAGAGGAAAGGAGACGTCCCGGCTCTGTTTTCCCGCATGAGGTCACGGTATCTGTGCAGTTGCGAGGCAGGCCACGAATACACACAACGATTCACAAATTACCGGGCTGCTGAAGCAGTCGTGGTGGTTTACCGCAGACAGATGCTGTCATACGAACGCTGTCACACACACACATGCGCGCGCGGCTCGGATTACATTTCAAGACTTGGTTTTAATTAGGAAAGTATTCGCTGTCAGAAACCGTGTCACTGCTTGGCATTTTGTGGTCGGGGCTTGTGTTTGGGAGGAGCGCGGCCGGTCGGTGTGTTTTGCGTGGCTCGTTGAAAAGGGGTGAGGGGGGCGTGAAGGAGTGAGCGGTAAAGGTGGAGATGAGGACGCACGTCACACCGGTGACGAAGGAGGGAGGGGTGGAGACGGGGGGGAGCTCAAATGGGATCCCAGAAGCGATAAAGCTTGAAGTGGGGGGCGAGAAAATGAGGGTAAAGGAGGAGAAGGTGAAAGGGACAGAGATGAAAGCACTGATGGAAACGCGGCGGTGAAAAGGTTGGACAGATGAAAGACGGGAAGAGAAAAGGGAGGACTGGTGACAAATGAAGTGAGAGAGGGAGAGGAGGGAGGGAAGGAAATGACTTCAGTAGCGGCGAAAGCCGTCTAAACATCACAGGGAAAAGAGCAGCGGGTCTGACAGGAAGAAAAGTGGACGGACGGAGAACGAGGGAGCCACTGCATGTTCGTCAGCCCGGCAGAAGGAAAGGGAAACGGAGAAGTTGAAGAAAGGGAGCAATAAACAAAGTGGCGAGTGTGTGTGTGTGTTTGTGTGTGTTTCCCTCAAGGAAGTGTGTGTTACATTAAAATGTTTACATGCTTTGTTTGTTGTTTTTTTTTCCAGTGCCAGATGAGAGCAACATGGGGTCCCTGGTCGGAAACAGTGCAGGTGAGGCGCGAGTGCACACTCGCTCGCACGCACGCACACACACACACACACACACACACACACACACACATACACGCACACAAACAGACAGACACACACACACACACACACAAACAGACAGACACACATACACACACACAGACAGACATGTACTAACACAAACAATCGTTTTACAGCTGCAGGAAAATAACAGCAATGCTCAGCCTTACAGACACACACACACACACACACACACACACTCACATATTTAGAGAGAGAGCAACCAGTATATATTTTCACGTATCAACACACATTGAGCAACATGTATCCATCTATTTATATAAACCTACATATATCAATCTATATATATATATATATATATATATATATGCATGCATGTACATACATACACATATATTAACACACACACACACACACACATAATGAGAGAAATATCTTTTATCTGTAAATCTATATTTACATACACATAGTAGTAGTATTTGTGTATATACATACACAAATACTACTACTTGTGTGTATATACTACTATTTGTGTATATACATACACAAATACTACATGGATATATTAATATACCCATTGATGTGTGTGTATATATACACAAGTATATACATATGTAAATCTATATCAATATATTTTCACACATGCATATAGAAACACACGGTCATTCACATTTATATATACACACACACATCTATATAAGATAAGATAATACTTTATTGATCCCCATAGGGGAAATTCGGGATATATATTTATAAAGAGAGAATATCTATCGATCAATGTATATATATAACTGTATATATGCACAGACGCACATACATAAATGCACATTTATATATATATGTAGACCAATATATAGAGCAATCCGTATTCATTCATCCATCCATCCATCCATCCTCCTTTTACATATATATAGATAGATATAGAAATAGATATACCTACATATGTTAATGTCAGTCAACTAAGGCCAGGCCTCTACAAGGTCTTCCGGGCTCAAGTTGGACTTCAGGTGAGCCCAACAACACTTAATTCTCAGCATTTTCGCTGAACGAAGGCCTGCGTTCGAGACGTCAGACGCAGGTCAGGAAAGGACTTTGAGGGACACGAAGTGCAGTTGTAAGGCGTCTGCGACGTATTTGCAGCTTGCTCTCGGAAACGCTTTTTCTGCATTCGAATCCTACGGTGCGAGAAAAATAAAACACTCTCGCCTTTGTGGCATTGTTTTCAATTTTGTTTGTTTTGTTATTTTGAACAGCGAATAATGCAAAGCGACTCAAGCGGAGGTGCGGACCGTGCCGGGAAACGAGCCGCCGAGAATCTGGTGTTTTTCAAGGGGTCAGAGAGAGAAGATTCGTTTGGCCCCCTCAGAACCTCTCACACTGGTGGGCTGCGATGAATCCTTTTAAAAAGTTTTGTTTCGTTTTTTTTTTTTCTTTCGCCGAGAGGTTTCACTACTTGAATACAAGTGCGTGAAACTTCTCTGCGGTTTATTCCGAATCGGTCTTGGCTTAGCGCCATATCGTTACTGGCCGCCGTTTTGCCTTTTTTTCCTAATTTATTTGCGTGAAAGGTCTATTTCGGGGAGCAGTGACTGGCACCGGGGACGACATGTGAACGGGGAGCAGGGCGGATTTCACTTTCTTCGAATGAATAGCTAATAAAAACTCGTCAAAAAAAAAAAAAATAGCTCAGAAGATGGGAGAGGAATCCTTCTTTTAAAAAAAAAAAAAAAATCCTTACTGTAATCCAGAAAGCTTGCAGCACGAGCCAGAACTTCCGGACAAGATATAGCGATGTTAAAGAGGGTTAAGAGGATTAACTCGCAGGCATTGGAACACTAAACATGAAGAGGTAGGGAACAAACAAAACACACAGCAAACCAAAAAGAAAGAGGTTGTCGCAGACTCTTATGTTCCTGCTACTGACTTTTGGCTGCTGGCAGATTTCCTCTCCGCGTTCGTAAAGGCCTATGCGGTGGAACCCAATCTCCTCGTTAGCGTTTCCTCCCGGAGCAGTAAATCAGCATTCAGTCACGTCCCCGGACGCAGCACCAGCAGATTTCCCCCGCACGGCGCGATAATACGTTCTCGCTCCTCCAACTTTGTCGTCTCTTTTTGTGCTCTGGAGGCATGAAACTTTCTCCCGAGCCACGTTCGCCCACGCCGGTCTGGTCCGCTCGGCTCCGCGCCCTGTCCCCTGGCCTTCCGTAGGCATTGGAGCATTCTAATAATCTGTTCACTTCAGACAGTAATACCTGGAATTTTTCCGTGACCGAGCGCATAACTCAGCAATGCTCGTATAGCAAATTAAATTTCACCATTAGAATGAATTGAAGCCCTATTAATCTGTTCCAGCCCCCCCACCCCTGTGTTTTTTTTACAATAACAATGATTTTTTTGTAAATATAGTAATATTTAATAATAATAAAGAAATAAACTACTTCTATTTCGTGTATTTACCTTTGAGAACGGACGACAATCTGCGGTGGAGGAGGTCTGGGGAGTTCTTCATTTCGTGCTCTATCACTTGACTTGAATTACTCGCGACACACTTAATGCTACAAAGTGTAGCCGAATATAACTCGCACTCTTTGCTAAACTTTATCGCTAAACTTAATTTAGCCGGGGAGTGAATGCCGCTCCTCTTTTTAGAAAGATCAATCCGTCAACAACGACTTCTCCATCTCTTCACGGACAAGTCGACAACACGAACACCCAGCTCTTTTTTCCCCCAATTTTTCGCCTGGACAACAAATTTACAGGCGCCGCGTCCAACTATTTTTAAACGCCACTTCACGATTAGCGGCGGCCACGTCGGTGTCGATTGCTCATCCATCTAAGATAAGATAGCCTCCATTGATCCCACGACTGGGAAATTCAATTGTCACAGCGGCATTGCGGCGCGGAAAATTTCACAAATAGTAATAATAGACAGAATATCCAAATAAAGGATACGGATACAAATAAACCAACATGATTGACGATGCACACAAAAGAATACAAAAATATAAAAAGCAATAAAAGAATTCCTTGGGCAGGGAATGGTTGGAGAAATAACAGTAGGAGCAGAAGGAGATGTTGGTGGTAAAAATGAAATGATAATAAATTAGGTGTTGATGAGAAAGTATGAATCGAGTATCAATATTACTAGTGCACAGATGAGAGTGGTAAGTAGAGATGGAGGTAGTGCAAAAAAAAGATATTTTGTTGCTATTTAGAACTGCATCTTCCTCATCAACAGGCCCTTTTAATTTTAAATCTACGAATAAATAATAATGAAAATAATAATCCTAATCCATCCATCCATCCGTCGATATATCTATGTATCTACCTGTTTCCTAATAATATAATAATAATATTAATAACAATATTGAGGACACCTTACTCAACACTCAAGGACACCGTGCAGACATACATGTACACAAAATGCAGATTTAAAAGAAACTATAAAAATAAAAACAATAAAAGTGACAAATGGTGTCAGGTAGAACTGACCTCTTTAAACAGATGTGGTTTAAGTTGCGATTTTCAAGCGGGAGAATGAATGAATGAATGAATGAATGAGTTCGGCGACATACAAATGTTATTTCAAAAAAAACAACAACATGCAAATGTCAGGCCAAACCAGAGTTACTTTACACAACCCTGATACCTGTTGGTTTCCAGTGCGGCTCCTGTCCCGCGCCTCCGCAGAGAAACTGCGCGCGCACGCGACTTGTTTCCTCCAACCCACTTTTCCTGCGCTCTGATGTATTTTTCATAAGTCGAAATGCTTTCCAGCAGCCCCGGACATCAGAATGCCGCGCGGGGCTTTGGGTCGGTGGTGGTGGTGGTGGTGGTGGTGGGGGGGGGGGTTCTGGAAGTGGAGCGGTTCAGAAAACAATCGCTTCTGGGAACGCCGCGTTTCACTTCCAGCAACGGCCTTTCCTTCCTCACCTCAAGACAACCATTGAGCGACACACACACACACACACACACACACACACATACACACACACACACGCAGGGACGTGTGGCCCTCATGGCAGCGCTATGGTAATGGAAAAACCCCTATCATCCTGTGGAAAATGTGAACCTTGCTTTTCGTCAGATATTTTATTTCAACGGCATTCGGGATGCAAAGTCTCGGAAACGTGAGACGATTATTAGAAAACGTATACGTCTGGAAATAAGAGTGTTAATCTGGCTGTAGAATGGAATTATTATCCGTGTGTGTGTGTGTGTGTGTGTGCGCGTGTGTTGATGCTTGTAAATCAGTATCTGATTTGGCGACGCGGCGAGCGCGAGGGTTGAAAAGAAAAGAAGAAACAGAATATATCAGCTCGTATCTCCCTAAAGTGGAGACCGATTATTTCCTGAAGCCACTTAAAATAGGACAGCGCAATCCATGCACGCACTTGTGCATGTCTGCGTGCGCACACACACACACACACACACACACACACACACACACACACAAACACGAATGCACACGCGAACGAACAGCAAAGAAAATTGCTGATGGGACAAAAACAAACGGTTGCAGCTGTGTTGCTTTCACAGTGTTTTCCTTTGGTGATGGGACGGCCCAGAGCGCTCCCTCTCTCTGCCTCTCTGTCTCTTCCTTGCTCTGTCTTTCAGTCTATCAGTCTGTCTATCCATCCACCCACCTACCTTACTATCTATCTGTCTGTCTGTCTTATCTATCTATCTATCTATCTATCTATCTATCTATCTATCTATCTATCTATCTATCTATCTATCTATCTATCTATCTATCTATCTATCTATCTATCTATCTATCTATCTATCTATCTATCTGTCTGTCTGTCTGTCTGTCTGTCTGTCTGTCTGTCTGTCTGTCTGTCTGTCTTATCTATCTATCTATCTATCTATCTATCTATCTATCTATCTATCTATCTATCTATCTATCTATCTATCTATCTATCTGTCTGTCTGTCTGTCTGTCTGTCTGTCTTATCTATCTATCTATCTATCTATCTATCTATCTATCTATCTATCTATCTATCTATCTGTCTGTCTGTCTGTCTGTCTGTCTGTCTGTCTGTCTGTCTGTCTGTCTTTCTTATCTATCTATCTATCTATCTATCTATCTATCTATCTATCTATCTATCTATCTATCTATCTATCTATCTATCTATCTGTCTGTCTGTCTGTCTGTCTGTCTGTCTGTCTGTCTGTCTGTCTGTCTGTCTGTCTGTCTGTCTGTCTGTCTTAT
>CAAKHD010006396.1:19040-40706 GCA_901007705.1 Fistularia tabacaria
ATTTTTTTTATTTGGCGGTGCACACGATGGGAAAGGGGGGGCGCCCTGCAAAGGGGTTTTGTTAAAGAAAGACCCCCCCCCCCCCCCCCCCACACACACACACACACACCCTCCTTTGGCCCCGCCACTTAACAAAGCTTACTTTGGTTTACGGTTCAGGGTGGGTGGGTGGGTGGGGGGGGGCGTGGAAGGTTGAGGAAGTGATAGTGTGTTAGCATGTGAGAGTGTGTTGATCAGGACGTGGCCTCCAGCTCTGTCCGAGTTGTACAGGAGGGCATTGATTGGAGGAGCTCAATAGCTCGGGTGTTTTAATCACCTTGCTCAGAGGCTGCATTGTCCCAAAGGCCCGGAGAATAAGCGCCGCTAATACCCCTGTGCATATGCACGCCGCCACCGGCTCCCGGGCCCCCGCAGCCCTCACGGACCCACAGAGCCGCGGATCAATAGACCCGGAGAAAGAAAAAAAAAAAAAAGGGGGAGGCAGACCAGGCTTTGTTCTCATTTGTCTGCAGGAAGGCACGTTCCCCCTCCAAACATCTTCGGCATTTAGATACAGCGCCGAGATCACGCCCGAGATGCCTCGGCTCCTCCGGTGGCGAACCTCACCTGCTGCACTCGTAGCTCCGTCCGCGGAAAAAAACAACAAAAAAAAAACGGATAAAAAAAATTAAGTGCTTGTTTTCTTTGTGTGAAATAACGCGCGGCGCTGACCCAGTTATAAAAGAAAACATTAAGGCCCCCTTTGCACATCAGAGCTCTAAAAATGGCATTTCTCTCACTCTTGTTTTGTACTCCATCAAGCCCCCCCCCAACACACACACACACACACACATGCACACACACACACGTACACATACACGCACACACACACACACACACACACCACCCCAATCTGTCTCCCTGCCTTATTGGCTGTCATATCTCTTTATACTGTTTAGAAATGCTGTACATTCTGTAACAGGGTTGTGACTGATAGCCTGCCAATTTCAGCTGTGGCACATCAGAGTGGCTAACCCCCCCAACACACACACACACACACACACACACACACACACACACACACACAACCCCCCCCACTCACACACCCCCAGAACACAGAGAGACTCGCATTAAAGCCGTGACAGTGTGCTCCTTTCCTGCTCTCGCTGATTCCACACAGCCTGATTAAGTGTTTCGCAGGAACGCTGTATATTTTATTTATAATTGGAAAAGAACGGCGATAACGCGGCGCGTCTGAGCAGAATCACACGGCCGAAGGGCCTCGACGCAGGTAAACAAGGAAACTCCCTTCGAGTGATTCGTCTATTCACGCGCGCATCAGACGTTATTGTTGTCTCTCACCGAAAGCCATTCTCATATATACGTTATATATATATATATATATATATATACATGTATTTCTTTAAAAAACATGAATGGCTGAAATAAAATAAAAATAAATTTGAAAAAGGAAGGCTGGCACATTAGCAGCCAGACATTTGCAGGTGAATATTCAGTTTGAGAGTGCTGACTGTCGAAAGGGCAAGTGGGGCTACTTGGTTCTGTGGTCTCTTCATAATATACACACACACACACATCATAAACACACACTCTTGGCTCTGATTGACACTCTCCATATTTCCCCGTCTCTCTCTCTCTCTCTCTCTCTCTCTCCTTTTCTCTCTCGCTTCCTCCCTCCCTCCCTCCGCCACCCATTCGACCATCATCTCTGTGTTTCTCCTTCCCTCTCCCTTCTGTCCTCCAGATCCTCCACCCTCCACGGTGCCTACCCCTTTTTTTTTTTTTTTTTTTTTTGGTTTTGATGCCAAGTAAAGGAGTCGCCTTCTGAGGTAACAGGGAAATAATTTGTGGCTCACAGAACAAAGGGGAATCTGTGCAGGGTGTGTAATGGAATGGATTTTGTGATGTGGATGAAAAGTCCCTTTGTCTCAGTGCCTCATTAAAAAAAAAAAGGAATCTTAGTTTGAAAAGGAAAATACAGAGTGTATCATCCAATGCGCCCTTCTCTGAGGCATGGTGTGTGCATTTAGATAGAGACTGATATCATTCATTTATTCATTATCTATACCGCTAATCCTGCAGTCAGGGTTGCGGGGGGTGTTGGAGCCTATCCCAAGCGGTTATTGGGCGAGAGCTGGGGCTCCTCCTGGACCAATCACAGGGTCGTAAGAAGACATGCAGAAATTCAGCCTTTCATTCACATGTCATATAGAGAGAACCATTCACTCAGACATGCAAATATTCACTTTCTCATTCACATGCTCAATAGAGACAGACATTCACCCCCTCCTTCGCATATCGTATATCGACATACAGCCATTCATCCTCTCCTTCTCATGTATTACAGAGGTGAACAACCATTCACCCTCTCATAGAATAGAATAGGGTTATGCCTGTATTCGTCCCACAGTGGAGAAATTTCCTTCGCCCATCATATATAGACATGGAACCATTCACTCGATTATTCAGGCGTCATTCACAGACAGCGCCATTCCTTCAGACATGGAAACATTCACTTTCTCATTCACATGCTCAATAGAGACACACATCGACCCACTCATTCGCATCTCATACACAGACATACAACCATTCACCCTCTCATAGAATGGAATAGAATAGGGTTATGCCTGTATTTGTCCCACAGTGGGGAAATATCCTTCACCCATCATATATAGACATGGAACCGTTCACTCTATCATTCACTTGTGTGAGCAATTCAGGGTCTCTAATGAACCTCCTGCATGTTTCTGGACTGTGAGAGGAAATTTGAGAACCCGGAGGAAACCCACGCAGGCACGTGGAGAACATGGAGACACACAGAAAGGCCCCCCGGTCAAAATCCTACCGGGGACCTTCTTGCTGTGAGGCAGAAACACCAACCACTTCCATGATAGAAATGAATATAGATAGAAAACAGAAAATTTAAATCACAATGGAGAGATAAGTGATGATATTGAAACACGACAGGTGGATACGCAGTTCAGAATCGCTCAACCAGCAGTGAGAGGGAAATTTCAACGTCCTTCTATGAGTCCCAGCCGCTGCATGTAACTGGAGGCTGATCAGCTGGCGGCATCCGCACGGTATCACCGGTGAATGCGCTTTTGATTCTTATCGTAATCTAAAGGTAATGAGAGGAAATGTGAACCGCGGTCATAAAAACGTAACAAGCGGGTTGTGTGTTTTCCGCGTGTGTGTTCAGACCTGACCCCTGCTGAAAGTCCGTCCTTAAACGTCTTCTGGATGTTAGGGTTCAGACGATAGAGGGAGTCCCAACCGCAAATGGATGATTGTAAAATGAACAATTGAGGAGTCGGGATGCCATTGCATCTCATTTTTTAATTTTTTTTCCCGCTACACGAACTCCACACACACACACACACACACACACACACACACACACACACACACACACACACACGCACACCTGGCACAGCCTGAACCAAACAACACACTCTGATTAGATGTGTTGTCTTGCTAATAAGTCAGTGTGTCTCTTCTAATAAAACAAAATGTGCCGCTGACACTACAAAGTCTTCCATTAAGCCTTAAAATACCTGCTTGACTTCTACCTGACTTCCCTGATGATGATGATGATGATGATGATGATGATATGATTTCTGGAAACTGTTTTGACACTATGACACACAGCACGGCTCCCGAAGAGATTTATTCATTCGCGGATTCGAAGGAGTTTTTGACAGCTGTAATTTTTTCTTGTTTTTTTTTTTTTTTTTTCCCCCTTGCGTGTTTTCACGACAAAAATATACTCGGTTTACTACTCGATTCATCTGGAATCAGTATGGTTTCTTCGTCCGTATATTAATTGATGAGAAAAGTGACAAAATGACATTTTTGAAAAAGACAAGGTTCCATCTGACATATAGAAAGCAGACGCGTAAGCACAAAACGTGTTGACCTGCCGTGGACACGATCGCTATTTCCTGACCGTGGCGGACGGCGCTTCGAGAAAGCTCGGGTTTGGATCGGAAAAGATCCTTTTCTGTGTGGAGTCCTCATGTTGTCTGGCTTGTGAATGAAAGAGGGAATGGTTGTATGTCTCCATATGACGTGTATATGAGAGTGCGAATGGTTGTTGGTCTCGAAACGTGATCGACCGGTTGACGAGGGTGAAACCTGCCTCTCGCCCGATGACAGCTGGGATGGGCTCCAATCCCCCGGAAACCGCCGAGTGCAGGAGTAGAGGTTTAGATAATGAATGAATGATTTGTATACTGGATTTGAAAATCCGCATGTTCATATATTTCATGATAAATAATGATGGGGCCGGGGCCGTCCCCTTTGAGCCGCTCGTCTGTTGCCGCGTCGCCGTATTGCGCTTTCAAAATAGCAGAAAGTGATGAAGTCGTGCCTTTTGCGCCGGGTGAAAACCCGCTGCGCTGAGTGCTTCTGACGCGGCGCCTCAGATCATCAAAAAGAGCCCTAACAGCTTTGTATGAATGACCCGAAAAACTTTTCAGGTTGTTGCTCTTTAGAGGAAGAGGATGATCAAAGGGAGCCCAGCGGATGACACACCCTAACTGTTTAATCATTTCAGAAACATGAAAATAAATCACGGGTGCTCACGGCTTACCTCAGCGCCACATTTATGCCGGTTCTATAATCTTCGTTTGTGTATTCCATTCTGTTTACCTGCAAGCCGCCGATTCATTTTCTTATTGTAAAGAGCTTGCAATCTCTTCCTGTTTTCTGAGAGCCTGTCCGAACCCTTAAAGTGCAAATCTTACAGGGGTATTTCTTTGGAGCTGTGCTGTTTATACCTGGCTCCCATTTCTCTGCTCAGCTAATTGCATCACATTTTGTGTGCAGTGTGGATCCGACTTCTGATTGGAGGAGGTAGTTAGTCAAAACCGCTTCATCGACTTGGGGGAAAAAAAAAAAAAAATCTTTAAATGATGCTTTGGTCTACCGGTTCAAATTCCTAGGAGATCACTGACAACTTCACCTCAAGCAACAACACATCGAGCATTGTGAGCCAATGCCACCCCCCTCCCGCGGCCTGCTCACTTCCTGCGTCGCTGTTTGCCGCTGCAGAGTTCTCTGCTTGTGTTGTTTACACGCCGAGACGCATCACCATCGCCGGCTAGCCCGTTTCGGCCACGTGTGATTGCGGCGTTTGCGTATAAGCTAGCATCATGCGGCTAAATGTCCAATGCTTTTTCATGCAGCCCAGCTTCGATCGAGGTCGGCGGTTGTGCGCGGGGTTGGGGTTGCTTGGAATTTTGGACGAAGTTCATGTCAGGCTATGCTGAAGGGGAAGGGTGTGTTGCCATGTCAACTGGATTGGCTCGACCTATTTGCCAAGCTTAAGACTACAAAAGAGATAACTGGCAATGGCCTACCCGCTATCGGTATCGGGTGCAGAAATGAGGCCGCACCCACACCGGCCCACCCTGCCAGCTGATCTCCCCCAGGTAGGAGGCTTTGCCACATCAGGGTCACAACGACCATTGAGGAACAGCTTCCTTCTCGAAGCTGGGAGACTGAAACTACATGTAGCAGCTGCAGCAACTCGCATAACAGTGCGTTCATGCGTTTGTTGTCATATGTTTATTACGTGGCCCGAGTTACCGTCCTGACTTTATTTTATTTCCTCATTGTTAATTCGATCGCGGCTATTTACAAGAACCTCCACGCTTAATGTTGCTCCTCACTCGTGTAACAACACGTTTCTGTAATAATAATAAACTAACCTGGAGCTCATTCTAATTAGCTCCCCGGATGATGGTGATGAAGATAAAGGGGGAAATACATAAAAACACTATGGATTTAAAGCATATTATATTACAAATGATTAATTTCAGAAGTTTAATTGCACACAACCAACATTGGATATATATAATTTAGATGTAGATGTAAAAGCGCATGCTATCTTGCGTTTACAGAAGTTGATAATATTAATTAATAATCATGATTACCTCCGAGAGCTTGCAATGGACTCGTAATGATTTTCAAACCAAATCAATACGGGCCGCACCGTTTCAGAAATCGCCTTTATCTGTAACAAACTGGCCCGAAAACAGATACCGCATTAATATTTAGCGGGCGTGCCGGTGCAGTTGCACGTTAAAATGCAGGGGTTTTATCTGGACGACAACAGCTGGCGCGGAAAAGAATCTCAATGAGGGCCGAATAGCAAATGAGCACACGCCGGGGCCATTGTCCTTTTGTTTTTTTTCCCTGGAAAAAGACTTGCAACGGGGCCACGATTAATCACTTCAGACTCATAATCATTTAACGTAATACCTGGTTTATCCGTGGACCTGGACAAATGTACACTTGTGTTTTCTGAAGAGATCGGTGATTTTAGATGTTGTAACCCTATTCTTGTTTTCTTAAATAGCAAGGATTGCACTTTTATCTGCACAAGTTATGATGCTAGTGAGTAACACTACCAAGGAAGTGTCACTGCCGTGCGATGTTGGGATTGCCGCGATCTCTGTCCTGAAGCGGATGTTCAACAATTTGATTTTTTTTTTTTTTGGGCCGTCCTCTTTGATTTCCACTCGAACAAACTGTTCGACACTGAAGAAGGAGACAATTTCTAAGTCTTCATTTTCCCGTTTTAGTCTGTCGCGGCTCTTTTCAATGGTCGTTTTGATAGGACAGAAAGGCTGACTCAAGCGAATGCATACGTTACATGTGAAAGGGGTCTTTTCTGGGAGTTGGTGCTGCTTCTCATTTAATCTTCAAGTGACCGCCTGTGAGTAGAGAAAAGAAAGCAGATGACCTCAAAAGAAAAGAAATCCACAAGGTCAGCGGATGGATGCTGAGTGTTGTTTGGCTCCCACCTGATAGTGAGTTGTTTTGTTTTATTTTTTTTCATTTGTCTGCAGCGATGAGTTAAATATGTTTTACAAAGATAGTGGTCTGAAAGTATCTGTAGTAAACATGGCCTTAGACTTCTGCAGACCGATACCTGTTAAAGCCTCTTTCCTTTTTGTGATTTACTTGTGAGTCAAACAGTACAGGCGGATGTGCATTGACTAGAAGTGTGCCATCGTCATATTTGTGGTCAGCGTGAGCTTCTGACTTCACGGTTGCAAATGACTTGCAAGGTCACGTTGCTACGTGAAATGAAATGTGGTGCAGACGAAGACCGTATTTATAACTTCACTAACCTGCATTCATTATGTGGATGAACTATTTAGATTCAATGTCAGGTGGTTTTATACGCTGGGAATCGATAATATCTTTCCTCCATATAATCAGCCCGCGGCCCTGTTTCTCTCTAATATAACAGAAATATAGTTGCGAGTCCATCATTAGTCCTGCGGTTGCAGGACGTGCACTAAACCACCTGTGAAAGCAGGTAGAGCACACTGGCAATTCACCCACTGTCATGCACTGCTATTTTTATTTTGAATTATTTTAAACCCTGCCTGCGTGTTGCATGAATAACACAGGAACAGTAGCTGCCGTGTGTGGTAAAAACTACTACATTTCTGGAATACACTGGATATTCAGATAATGTGTGTAATTCTGGGACTATTGGGCATTTCTTGTTGCACGCTGCGTGATTTGACATCGCAAATGCAAAACTATGTCTGTTTCCTTGGCCTTATTGTGCAATCAGACCGCACTTATGCATATCAGCCCGGACGCTTGTACAATTTCTCTAAACTCTTCAATCATAGCCGTGGTTTTCTCCCTGGAATCTGAATACGCCCTCTTTTGTTGTGTTTTGACGGTGAGCACTCATTAGTCATGGAAGAAGTGGTCAGGAGAGCGAGCTCGCCGTGCCCTGGAACATCCTTCAGGACCATTCAGGCGCCTTTTCATACCACCTGTCATTTTCTCCACGTCTTCTTCAGCGACTAGGCGTTGAGCGCGCGAAGAGGTTTGCCTGCACAGGCGGCCATTAATCACAGGTCCGGAGGTAGTAAACAGTCTTTGATGGTCATTACAGAACGGTTCTATTACAGAGGTTACGCTGTCTAGCGGTTAACCTTCTCATCTTTGATGTATAGCAGCCTGGGTTTTTAGAACGACGGCAGGAGGAAGGGGGGGGGGTTCCAACCTCACCTTAGCTGGAATGTCCCCCTTCAGCAGCTCCTGAATTGTTGTGCAATCATTGTGCAACCTTTTGTTCCCTCCCCCAGTGCTCCTCCTTTTCGCCCCCCCAACCCCCCACTCCCATCATTCCCTTCCTCCCCCTTTTGCTCCTTCCCTCCTGTCATCTAAAATGTGCCCTGCATAAGTGGAGGCAGCTGCTTAAGTGCTGCAAGAGGGAGGAGAAGCGGGGAGAGCGAGCGAGGAAGTGGATGGAGGGAGGCAAGGGTCGCAGACGGAGGGAGAGAAAGATTGTGACTCACAGTTAGCTTTGCTTTTCCTGAATGCTGCAGCATCAACTCCTCCCATTTCATTCAAGGTCTCTCTCTCTCTCTCTCTCTCTCGCTCTCCCTGTCGTTCTCTTTATCTCCCTCTCATGCATGCCGGCGTTTGTACACAAACACGAGCCCGTATAGCGGGAGGTTTCAGGGTTTTACCGGAGGTGTGGAATGGTACCGTGTCGTGCTAGCCCGGGCGCACTGTTGACATCGTGTGCTTTATTTTGATTTTATTTTTTATTTTTTGTCATGAAATTTTAATGTCTGCTCTCATAATTAGGGTGGCTCCTCTTCATGTACCAGCTTCCAGCCTTATCTCTCGCCGCCGCTCGGTGTTGTTGGTGCTACACGCACAGCTACTGATGCAACACAATAAATAGTGGCATGGCGAGAACAGCGACAATTGCCTCTGTCAATAAAATGTGAGATGAAATGTCTCCAGAGCTTAGGGGCAATTTGGTGAGGGTTTTACGCCTGTGTCTTTAGTGCTCTTGTGGCAGTGGGCTTCGGAGCTAAAAGCACACTCCCCTGCAGTGGAATTACATAGCGGCGGTGACGCCAGCAAAGGCCCAGGGCTTTTATCAGCTGTCATTCACACAGGAGAAGCTG
This sequence comes from Fistularia tabacaria, assembly GCA_901007705.1. NCBI lineage: Eukaryota > Metazoa > Chordata > Actinopteri > Syngnathiformes > Fistulariidae > Fistularia > Fistularia tabacaria. The sequence goes on from CAAKHD010006396.1 coordinate 28,001, forward strand.
GATACAGGCAGCAAGGCCACCGCAGCATGGCACAGGACAAAAGCCTTATCCCAGGCTATAATTGTTAGGGGGGGGAAAAAAAAGCCATCTAACAAGGTCAGGGAGGCGCTCTGGTGTTGATGCGCTGCTCCAAAGATAAAATTGTGCTGCAGCCTTGATGTGAAAGTAGATAATTTGTTTATATCTCCAGTTTGTTGGTACAGAGTACTAATCAAAGTGGCAGAAAATACACGGTGGTGATAGCGCAGGTAATATCCACTGTAATCCTGTCACTGTCACAGTCTGACTGTTTTGTTTTGGAGCGTCTGTCAACAACAAAACTTATTAGTTGTTGGTATTTACCCTTCTTTTGTCTATGCGTCACTGGAAATATTGGGTTTTCGTGAAGTTTGCTGGTCCCCGGTTGAAATCAACTCAAAGAAGTGGCTGTGGAAAGCGGCCCGTCGCGCCCACTTTGGCCCCAAAGCGGCTGCTTTGGACACCCCCCCGCAACCCCGCCGGCGTCTTGGGTTGCCTGTGCCACTGCGGCTCCATAGGTATCCCATAATTAAAAAACCTCCTTTTCCAATACGGCGAATTGGAAAATGTCATATTTTTTTCCGCGGAGAACAACAATTTCGCTTCAAGCCTCCACTACATATCCGGTAACGTGGGCGATTATTTCCAGGAGAGCTTTGTTTGGTCATCCCATGAAAAGTTAATGCAACAAATACGATTATGCAACACAATGAGATCATGTATTTAAGAGATACGGAGACGACCGGGATGTTCAGACTTGAGATGATTTTTTCCCGTCGTGTTTTTCTAAATGAATAACCAACCTTTTAAAATCCGGCGATGAGACATTTTCAGTGCAGCTCGTGTTATTTATTTTTTTTTTTTTCTCGGCGAAAAGGTGAATTTAAATTGACACGGCGACATTAACATTAATGGTTTGACCCGAGATGATTAAAGTCAAGGTTTCTGACTCTGCACCACTCTGCAAAACCGAGACACAGTCAAGGTCTGTGTGATATTACTATGGATGTCTTTTCGCTCCTCGTATTTTTTTTTTTTTTTTTTATAAATATTCATGATCAGGAGACAAGCCTACGAGTCGGTGTGGGTTGTGAGGTTCTTCTGTCGGATTATATTGAAAGGAATTCTATGAAGCAGATGGAGAAATCTCTAAATATTCATCAAATATTTTACATGCCAAGGACCCGGTCTGACAATGAACAGCGCCGCGCAGCCGCACCCCTGGCTGTAACGCGGCATTATGGATTTTTTTAAATACTTTTTTTTTTTAATTTTTTTTTTTACATTTTTCCATGTTGTCAAAACAGAACAGCCGAAGCAGGAGTGACTCAGCAGAAACTTCTCCTTCTCCCTCATCGCGTGTAGCAACTAATCTGTCACAACAAATCCTCGAGCCGAGTGAAGTATCCTTAGAAGGGGTGTGCGGAGACATCATTATCTGTGTCTGTGCTGGTCCACCGACAAACCAGTGGAGATTAACAGAACAAATAATAAATAAATAGTAAATATCGCTGACGCCGTGCAGTCGCGTTTCATTGTGTTGTCAACAAGATTTCCACAGAGGAGGGCGGACATCTAAATTTATTTCATCACAAGATCATGGTTGTAGAATTACATCAGATGTGCACAGCATAGGGGTGAGGCCATACATCCATCCACGCATTCATTCATTCATTATTTATAGTGGTTATCCTGCTCGCTGGAGGATGGAGCCTATCCCAGTTTTCATCGGGCGAGAGGAGGCGCTAACCATTCACTCTTTCACTCACCTCATATCGAGACAAACAGCTATTCACTCTCTCATTCACCCGTTGTATCGGGTCAAACGGCCATCCGCTCACACGTCGTACGGAAACTCTTGTCGAAATCTTCTTGCCGTGGCAACTGGACTTCCGCCTCAGTTCAGTTCAGAGCTGAGGAAGCCTCTCGGATGAGGGGTGAAATGTCTTCAAGTGAAGAAGTTCAAATCCAGTTGCCACAGCAAGAAGGTTTCCACAAGAGTTCACCGTGACCTGGATGACTGGGAACCTCCTGGGAACAGATGTCATACAGAAATACACAGCTATTCACTCACATGTCATCATGAGAGTGCAACCATTCATTCATTCATTCCTTCGCTCACACATCATAGAGACGTGCAACCATTAACTTTCTCATTCACGCAACGGGACGATTCCAAGCATGCATTTTTTTGGACTTTGGAAGGAAACCTGAGAAACCCACGCAGATACAGGGGGGGAACATGGCGACTCCACACAGAGAGGCCCACTGCTGGAATCGAACCAGAGACCTTCTTGCTGAAAGGAGGAAGTGCTAAAAATTGCACTACCGCGATGCCCAGCCTCTGAATGGAGAACCTAAAAATAGCCTTTCGATTTTGGTGAAAAGCCCCGGTGTCTCATTGGCTCATATCAGTTGGTTGGCGCGACAGCGTTTCACGATCTCAATTATTTATTTTTGATCCGGTTTGCTGAATTAACACAACGTTCTGGTGTTTAACGCAGAGCTCACGATTCCTCCACCACGACCCACTATCTGAACCAAATGAAATTACAGAGTTATAGCGTAGCATTATCATAACATCTTTATAATATCATCTTCTGTGTAGAGACATTCTGGGCTGTGCCTGAGGACACTGGGACACCGAGATGAGACGTATTAAAATGCTTGCGCTCCGGGAAGAATTTTAGACAATATAATACTTAATAGGAGCCCACATTGAAAAACCTTTTTTTTTTTTTTTTTTTCAGAATTGCAACTCGGGGCGCGGAAACTACGTTTATCGTTGGCCGTAAAGCCTCGCTACGCATCACGGGTTATTTTCTATATACACACCGTGCATGCTAGAAGCAGGCTTAAACAGACATATAGTCCCAGAGCACAAATCATGTCGATGGCCCGTCTCTTATTTTTCAGCACAAAGATGAATAATTTCACATTGAAAAGGTGCAGCGCAACAGAAATTGTCACTCACAGTGTTTCTAACAGCTGCGACAAAACACCTGGAAAGGAAAAGGTCCACAGATGTGATTCCCGGACGCTTTCGCCCGGTCGAACCTCTCGATATCTGCCCTGTTCGCGTCGGGGCGACAAGTGTTTTTCGCGTTTCGCTCAGTGCTTTTTCGTTGTGTCAGACTAGCTTAGGCTCTTGCTCATAGACACGTAAACACGGGCCCACTCAATGGCCGCCCCCACCGAAGCCGCGGCATCCAAGTTGTAACAGACTGCAGCCCAGTTTTCTCTTCAAATGTGATTTTCGGGATTGTAATAGCTGTCTGAATTTAGCCGCTCTGATAGAACACGCACACACACATAAAAACGCTTGTACTTTTTCGTGTATTCTGGCAGTATCTCTTCGTCCGGTTTGGCAACTATACTCTATATGCATATAGTCTGTGAGTCAGTTGCTCACATTGGATTTCCTTCATCGGTTTATTAGGTAAAAGACTCCGCGGTGCTGCAGGGAGTACAAAAAAAAACCCAAACCGCCTCAGTGTACCGCACTTCACACTGTCCTCGTGAAAAAGTACATTTTGTTAATAATGCAGTATTTGAATATATAAAAAAGTGATCCCGTGTCACCCCCCCCCATCACCCACGTGTGTGGGTGCGCGCCTGTGTGTCTGCGACTTTTCATAAGTCTCGAGTGGCCGCATGTAAATATATCATATCAAAAAGTAAATAAACACAGAAAATATTGAAAGAGTCAACGGTACAGGGTAATTCGGCAATATAGATGGAAGAGCTGCTGTTCGCAGCCTCCCCGTGCGCTGACTATCAGGAGAAAACGTAGTCATGACGGAAATAACAACATAAATGCACATTCTTATTATCACCCAATTAATTGGGAAAAAACAACAACTTTGTTATCAAGATATTCCCTGGTAACCTCAGTTTGCACGATTTTGATGTTTTTTTGCTCTTAAACGTGTGCAGTTTGCTCCAGCGTGCAGAAAGCGTTTTATTCATCTCTTTTATAATTCCCTCTTTAATTTGACTACCGTGACTGCGGTTGAATGCGATGGCGGCGATAATTGTGCGCCTGCCCCGGACTCTGCCTCGACGTCGGTGGTTGGACTCGGATACCGCTTGACCTTAAAACAACATCTAAATGTGATTACAATGATTAAAGCCCAGCAGTCAAATCAGAGGTTTCTTGCGACCGCATTGATCTGGGTCACCGGCAGTTCTTTTAGTGGTGGGCGGATCGATCCAAATATCGATAGTATCAGTATCGTATCGATACCACTGTGATGAGATCGATGCTTTCTACAGTTTCGCTCTTTCGCTCTTTCGCTCAACGCATATTCAGCGATCATTATTACGGTCAGCCAATTAAAGGAAAATCCCCAAATCATTCCATGATCATGAAAATTCACATTTTTAATTTTCCATTCCAATTTGCTTATTGACGATGCTCCATAAATCCATAAATTCCGATGCTTTGCTCTCCCCGAAGGCTCCTTTGCTCAGTAGGAAGTATCATACTGGATCAGTGATAGTGGTCCTGTATTTCTTCGTCATCGGATCGATAACAAAAAGTGCGATATATCGCACAGCACTACTTTTCAGGAGTCTGCCGGGGCCGTGCCTGCGAGCTAGTGCTGTGCAATACTGCATTTTTTTGTTATCGATCCAAAAACAAGTTATAGCAGGACCACTAGCACCGATCCCTATACGACACTTTCTACTTAGAAAAGCAGCGTCCTGCGAGTGTGCGTCGTGCGTGTGCTGGTTGGGGGCTGTCGCCTTTTTTAAGAAACCGCGGCACTGCATGCAACAGCGAAACCGTTCAAAGCGTCGGTCTTATCACACCGGTATCGATCCGATATCGACACTAGCGATATTTGGATCGACCGGCCCACCGCTGCTGCGAACGGCCGCCCTGGGCAGCGAGTGAGCTGCAACCGGAGAAACAGCAACGGCGCTCTCCAGCCCTCTGCTCGAGAACATTGTGTGTACGTCCGTAATCTTATGTACCCCCTGGGCTGTCGGAGACCCCCCTCCCCTCCCCCTCCGCTCCCCGCCTCTTTCTCCCCTCCCATCACCATTGTGTTCTTTCTCTTTCACTCTCCTCCTTTCAGCTCTCGTGTCCATACTCGTTTTTTGGCATTTCACTCCCATCGCACATCAGCACCCCACCCCAGCCTCTCTGTTACACAATATATATTCAAGCAAATACACCCACTTCCACCGTCTCATTGACACCCGTACACAAAGGCACGGAGGGCCTTGAACGCACACCCGTGTGTGAAAATCACGCAGCGGTAACGTGCCAAGGAGCATAGCCGCGACAGCGTTCTCGTTTTTGTCTCTGTTTTTTTTTTTTTTTTTTTTTACCGTCAATTAAACGACGTAATGACGTTTTAAATAACTGTTCCGATTACACGGGGTCAACCCCAGCCTTTGTCTCGTCGGCGCTTGGCCGCGTTGCGCGTGTTGCGCTGCGTGTTTTTAAACATCCGCGAAGGAGAGAGGGGCTGTGGCGAGCAGTTACGAGCTGTGTCATGTGTATCGCCGCTTTCCGGCGATACACATGACCGGCTTGCGGCTTGCGGGGCTTTCTCATTCTCTCGCTCGCATCTCGCTCTCCCTTTCCCCGCTCCCGGCTCCACTTCACATGCCGTAATAAGGCATTCATGCTCTCCTCCTCGTCGCTGCACTGCTACACTGCGGTCCGGGTGTAACAGCCTGCTGTTGTTCTGGTGCAGCTCTTTGATGCACGCTGATGTTCCTCTTCTAAACCTCACAATATATATATATATATGTATATTTATATATAATCTTCAAAATCGGTGGAAATCGCCGTATCAGCCCCCACCACCTAAATTTAAGAAACGCATCCCTTTGATGTTAACCTAGATGTATCTGTTGTTACCCTTTATCTTTTTGTCATTTATTATCAAAAACAAAATGGAGTTGGATATATATATACACACACACACACACACACTCAAACACACACACACACACACACACACACACACACACACACACACACACACACACACACACACACACACACATACATATGTATGTATATGTGAGTTTGTGTGTGTGTGTGTGTGTGCGTATATATATATATATATATATATATATGTTGTCCACAAAAACGAACAATGGTTTGTTTATTTTCATATTTTAAACCAACATGTAAAATCTGTCTTGCGTTTTCCCTTTTGATGTTAAACTGTTGCAGCCGGATAGTTCTACAGAATCTAAGTCAATATGACATATATATATATATATATATATATATATATATATATACCTGCCAGTGGCGGACTTCCATTCACAATTTGATTATTTAAACCATTGCAGGCAAATGGGAATACGGCGCGTCGGCCTTTTTCCCTGTGGTTTCAAAGCGACCAGTCAGTTTTAAATGTGTCTTCTATGAACTCCAGAAACAATAATTTGGTTTATCTGTATTTTTTTTCAATAGAATATTAAAGTCTACAAATGATTACGCATTCAAAACTAGAGTTTTGACTAGAATTGAGTAGAACAGAGAGGGTTGATTGTCACTGTAAAGTGCGATACAACAAAATGAATGTGTATCAGCAGCCTGTGTTGGTCACACACACGTGCACAAACACACGTTACAGATACACGGACAAAATCAAAAACTAAAGGTATACCCAGCGAATCAAAGCAAAGAAGTCAAGCGCAGTCAAATAATTGTCCAGAAAGAGCCCAGCTGCGTCTCAGTATCAAACACAAACATTCATTTTCAGCAGTCGAATTTTAAAGATTCAAAACATCCTCGTGAAGCTGATTTCAGGACTGCACAACGTGGTCGGCGTGCAGCAGCAGGGTTGTCCTGTGCGGGGACATGTTGTGATAATCCATGTGATAAACTGTCATTGTCTGCTGCTGAATACATATATATATATATATATACATATATATTTATTTATTATTTTTGTATGAATATATATGTATGTATTTATGAATGATGCTGATATTTCCTGGGGGATTTGAGGTGGCTGTCATGCTCCGTGCTGAGATATGGGTTGTGATCGTGCCGCTGCCTGCACTTTAATAAATCTTTATTGTTTTTCATCGCTATCATCAGCCGTGATTTGATAAAATTATTGCAGTTGCTACGTCTGGTGTCTTATGGCTTACACGGTAAACATTTTTTTTTTGTGGTCTTGAAGTTTTTCGCCTGACTTTATTTCCTGTAATGGCGCGCATAATAAAACACATCTTTAGGGCTCCCACAGAGTTCAAAACAACAGGAATGTATTTTTCTCCTCCCTATCTTCCTTTGCTAAGACAGCTGCAGCTTTCACAATTGAATTCGAATGCCATGCTTTTAGTGCTTGGGTTGTTTGATTATCCACAGACAGGGAGCTATGCTGGATTCCATTCCTTTCATCATGCTTTAACCAGTGTGAGCCGGCTCCCCTGTCGTATTTTATGAGAGGTGATTTTAGTGCCTCTCCTTTATGCAGATGATTTTGGCTTCCTCGCCGTAGTCTCGTCTTCAAGAGGTGGGTATTGGTTTTGACAGGAGCACTAAACCCGCTACCTTCACTCTCGCTGGGTTGCCTTCCCGACTGCTGCAACAGGCTGGCTATTCTGGGCCATATGCTAATGAAAATGACTCTTATTGAAGCAGGAGATGCTGAATGCATCCACAGGTGTTTTTTTTTAAGAGTGAGACTCGGGGACTCGGGAAATATAAAAACCTGGCTGGAAACCTCATTGCGGTCTCACGGGGATGAGTCTTTTCACTATTATTATTTTCTTTTATTATTATTATTACTACTACCACTAAGCCGTATATGATCGCGTATGCAATGAAACTCCAATAATTTCCATATCAGATAATTCAAATCCACATGCGCCGCATATTCATCCCTGTCTTTGCATTAAAGCTCGACGCTGAGCGTGCACTGTATCCGGGATCGTGTGTTGCTCACTGATGTGTTCATGCTTCCTCACCTAAACCAGTTGGACTGGTATAAGTATGCCGCGCAGGGGTTTTCCTGTTAGACATAGCTGCCGGTGAGCGGCACAGCTTCTTCCTGTCTTCACGCGGGAAGCACTGATTGGAGGAGTTCAATTTAGTGAATGGGGATAATGAGCAATGCAAATGGGGTATCCCTGCTCCTGGTTCAACTTTGCTGGGGAACGCGATCCGACCAATGGCAAGCCGACAGCCTTCCATGTGAACTCTGCACAGGGGCAAATGGAAATGCGGTGACTGAACTTGAGGTTGGATCCCTTAACGCAGACGGTATTGAAAAGAGTGTTACGGTGGGGGCAGGTGAGCTTGAACTGTAACAGTTGAACAGCAAGTGATAACACATTTCTTTTTTCTTTTTTTTTTTTTTTTTTTACAGTCAGGGTGGTGTCATGATCCCCCTGCATGAGTGTTTCCCCCCTTAACACCATTTTGCCATTTTTTTTTTCCCAGCTTGTCCCTTCCTCATCTGTATAATTGTTAAAACCTCGAGTTTGGGGCTGTAACTCCCAGCTGTTGGCAGGCTGTCTGCTCCCGCAGCGGTCGGGTTCTCAGGTAAGCCACTGGCTGAAGGCTATTGGTTTGTTTTTACCCTGCCACACGTCATAAAAAAATAACACAAAGCAGAGCAATAGGTGGGTTGGAATTTATTTTTATTTTTTTTTCCCCGGTTGAACCGATCGGGAGAAAAGACAGACACGTTCGCCTCTCCTCCGCAGAAACAGATAGAGTCGCTGTGCTGAATAAAGGCAGTGATTCTCTCTCTATCACACTCCATCAGCATTATTTACCAGTTCTGCCAGTTGCTTTGTACAGCACCTCTCCCTGCCAAGTAGGCGACTGGCGAACGACCAAGGGCTAGTGACAACAGGCTACAGTGGAAAGCAAGGAGAGCTGTGTGAACGAGCCAAGTCTATTCATTCCTGTAGGCTGCTGAGTGAAGCGCCGAGCTCTATCTGCTCGCACAGAAGAGAACACGGAGCTCTCCATTCCAGCATACCATGCAGGAAAAGATCATAAGCGCGGCCCGTCTTTTTGAATCAACGTGAATCTTTTTTGAATTCGGAAACATCCGTAGGTTTATATTGGCTGTGAATAACCGCATTTGCGAGCCCTCCGCTGTAGTAAAATACTCGGAATAGCGAGAAGCCTTTGAGCCCATTACATGCGTATATGTAATATAGTGGATGTGAATCACATGTGTCAGAGAGGATGTTATAAATACATGTTTCATTTGTCATCCCAAGCCACTCTCTCATCAGCAGTCCCCCTCGCGAACCTATGGAAACATCAGCACGCTAGGCTTGGGAACAGAAAAAGGATTTTTTTTTTTCCACTGTGTGTCACAGATGGTGGGAAAGCCTTTGTAATGCTAATATAATATCACACTGTGTCAGCCTAGCTCTGTAGTTCACTCTGTGTACCAAGCAGCCTGGCTGTGGAGTGATTTACCAGTATGGAGGGAAAAAGACCTCCCTCGGTTTGCACTGAAAAGGCTGCGTAGTTGGCGGGTCTTACCGCTCGGCCTGCTGTGACTGGGCCTGCCTTGACTTTATTGATTCCTCGGTCCGTCCAGTGTTGTGTTCTGTTAATTAACTCCATCTCTGAGTGTTTGCCACAATGTGTGTCCTTATGAAAAAGGATATTACGGCGGGCGACCACGCATTAAAGCCAGCAGGACGGATATAGTCAGAGATCAGAAATCAAGACAAAGAGGCGACATATTAATCGCAGGCTTTTAAAATATCACAAAGCGATGAGGAATACGGACGCGAGTTGCATTATCTGCCTCGAAATTGTGTACATCCTCAGCGAAAGGCTCCCTTCACCTCTCTTTATTTAATACCTTGCCTTTTACCACCAATGTAAAGCCTCCTCCCAGACAAGGAACCAATGGCGGGTCACTTCCTCTTCTTTCAGCCAATGAGTTCGCGCCTCCCCCTTTGTTAGCGAGTCAGCTGCTGGAGAGGAGGAGGAGGAGGAGGAGGAGGAGGAGGAAGAGGAGGAGGAGAAGGAGGAAGATAGACGTTGATGTCTTTCTCTCGCTGCATCACATCGCATTGTTGTCAATTTGATTTCCAAGTCTCATCCCAGGTATTTGAATCACAAGGGGGAGAGTTTCATATCCTTGCTGGGAGAAGAAGTGGGATCTTGTCTATCTGAAAGAGCATGTTGGATTAAGAGGGTTATTTCCCCAGAGGGGGGTGTGAGAGTGAGTGTCACTCAGGCAGCACTCACTCTTACACTGCCTCTGCCTCTGCATGTTGCCAGGGAGCCCCGGCTTTGACTCATTCCCCCTCTCCTCCCCTTCCTTTCTTTCTCACATAATCCTTGGCTTTTGGTTTCTCTTCCACTCCTCTGTGTAACACACTGGGGTGCGGCAAGAGATTTTGGGCCCAATGAAAACACATCATATTGCCATCCCAAAACACACACACGCACACACACCCAGAAACACACAATGCAGCACCCCTGCACGCACATCCTCTTCCTCATCGTCGCTGCCATCTCGTCACGCTCCCTTCCCTCTTTCCCCGCTGGCTCGCTGCTACCCTACAGGGAATGGAGAATGGTGTGGTTTGGTGGACGGTTGTTATTCCAATCACACCTCAGATGCAGTGAGGGTCCAGTAAAGTACAGAATAATTGGCAGGTTCCAGCGGCTACACACAGCACAAATGCCTGTGTGTGTCTGTGTAGCGGCGATGAGAGAGGGTTGCTGTAGGTGCGGCATTCAGAGGTCATTTCATTAATTACTAGCTCTTGTGTGAGGCGCGTGTGTTCCCACATCGTGTTTGCCAGGCTGTGTAATGATGAGATGTACATGGTGACTCGTTGCTTATGAAAAAAAAACACCCAAAAAACAAATAAAAAAACAATTTTTTTCAAAACAAATCACCATGGATGTACAATTTAAAGCTCCATTTTTCACCGCTTATAAAGAAACAAATTGTCTTGCAAGTTTGTGAGTTTTTTTCTTTTTTTTTCCTCGGATAATCACGTTCGATAATTTACGTCCCAGTCATCGTTCAATCGTAATTTCGTTTCGGACGCGATGATATTTTCCTGAGAGCAAAGTAATGGCACGAGCGGGGGTGCAGACATTGGGTCAACACACACACCTAATTAACTGAGGGTCACGCGGGGTCACGAGGCGTAGGTCATCGGTTGTGCACGTTCACCCTCTCATACCAAGAGTCATTGACTGATAGGACTCCGGGGATGACCACTGATACACATCAATAGAGCCACGCAGGGCAGCTAATCAAGCACATTGGGTGTTGGAGCGAGGAGACGCATCAAGCAAAATAAACCATCGCTATCTGCTGGCAAATTCATCGACCCGACAGGTGAACTGATCTATCGATCACTCATCGATAGTCGTTGTCGCCAGCGTCGATATTGAATTTGTCTTTCCCTGTTTTTTTGTTTTTTTTCACCCTCCATTCCGGGCAATTTGCGCAGCCTTGAATTAAAACGGTCACGGCGTCACTCTTGACGCAAGATGTGCTACTTTTACTTCTCGGCGAACGGCTAACCGGAGTGGCCATTATCACGTCTCCACCGCGGCGCTCGTTCCTTGTGATCCCACCTCACCTTTAAGGGATTCTCATTAGTGAAGACTTATTATTGAAGATGCAAAGCTTAACTACGCACATGATATATTAATAACATCCAGCATATGAACATGAAGAAATCCTTCTTGCTGTAAATAATGCACAGCTCCACATACACTCACATGTGAAGTAAGAAAAAAAAGTCAATGGCCCTGAAAATTGCATAAATGTCAATTATTGTGGTGCTTATGGGAGAGAGGTAGAACAAAGTGGTAGTAATAAAAAATATTGATCAGTGCAAGCCATAATTTGTTTGACAGGCATTGTTGAGGCAGAAAAAGACATTGACAGAGTGCCTTTGCAGTCATGTAAACCTGCAGGACATTATTTCACCGTATTAGCGCCGATCACTGTGGAATAATAATAATTGTCCCGGTCTCCCCGGCCTGTTTCAAATTCAACAAAGCAAATAAAGTGTAACTATAATAAATACAGCTGTTTTGAAATTGAAACTGCATTTCAGATGGCTTTCCTTGTCTATTTGTTTCCGTGTTCCAGTAAATAATATCTGATGCACACGGTGCCTGTTTGGTTTCCAATCAGTCCTCAAGTTCGGAGGGTATGCCGAGTCTGGGCTGGGTGTTTATGGAGAGCGCGCACGTCCTCAGTATGTATATGAGGTCACTCGTGCATCGATTCCTTTTAAATGTAACAGAGCGGGAGCGCTGTGAACGCTATGGCTGTGTAAATGTGTGGTTGTATAGGCAGCCTTACTGAATATGCAATTATTTCATAACCCTAACCCTCCAAGCAGCAGCACACCTATTTGCTCAAACGAGCAGGAGAATATGTAATGTCAAAGTTAACGGCGCATTAGCCCGTCCTCGCCCGTGTTTCTCTTAGTGTATGTGCACGGGTGTGTATGAGCACGTTTCAGACCTCAGCGCATATCCAATATCTGTGATTGAGCACTTTGGGTTTACACGCCTTACCATTATGCCATTCAGTCTTGTGCAATACTGTTGCAGAAACCTCGGGCTAGGCTTTTTTTTTTTTTTTTAATTTTTTTTTTTTTTATTTTAACCAATTTGTGAGGGCCCCAGCGTCCATTTTTTGTCCCATACAAAGATTTCGGGCATGGGGGGGAGATATATACC
>CAAKHD010006397.1:22647-37883 GCA_901007705.1 Fistularia tabacaria
AGAAAAAAAGTAGGTGCTTGGTTTGTTGTTGGGTACCCCGTTTGGGTTCAGTCCTGTTTTGCCCTTTTCCCCCCCCCCCCCCCCCCGAAAACTACAGTTGCATCATCAGCCGTGTTTACCCGCAGCTCGACATGGATCCCCCCTGTGAGACCCCGGCGGCCCGCAGCTACTCCCAGGTGCTGTTCGTGGGGATCCCCCACTCCTACCCGCTGGCCACCCCCATCCACTGCAGATACACCCTCCCCGCGGGCTTCCAGCCTCAGTCCAGGGACTGGGTGGGCATCTTCAAGGTGGGCTCCGTGCGTGTCGGGCATCATCGGAATCAGGGGGAACCCTTCCCTGATCCTTCTCCCGCCACGTTGCAGGTCGGCTGGAGCACGACGAAGGACTACCACACCTTCGTGTGGGTGGAGACGTGCGCCGACGCCGACGGGCAGCTGTTGGAGAACCGCCACGTGGTGTTCAACGGTAAGCCCCGGCGTTCGGGGCGAGTTCCTGTCCCTCGGCTGGCGACACATAAAAACCTCCCTCGCGGTGCATTCAAGGACCCCTTTTCTCCACCTGTCGCTGGAACGTAACGCACACGTGTGTCGTGTTGAGCTCGGAGGGGGTTCACCTGACATCCGTGGACGCTGGCGGACGTTACCGGGGACGCATCGTCCGCTGTGAGTTCCCCGCTGTGCGCTCCTCCGGGGCCAGCGGCCCACCTGTCCGGGCCGAGCCCGAGTCTCCCTGGACCGGGGGCCGGGGGGGGGGTCCTGCTCTCTGACGGTCCGCCGGATCCCTTCTTCTTCTTCTTCTTCTTCTTCTTCGACAGCGGTTGGCCCCCGGCGCCGCCGCCCCGGCCAGATCTTTTACACATTATCGCCCCGAATCACAGCGTGGCCGACATCACAGCGTGAGCGCGCTGCTTCACAGCAGCCGCCTGAACGCGCCGCGGGCCCCGCCGGGTTCCGCCGCTATGAAGCGCCATCACAGCGCCGCTCTGTGAAGGACCCCCCCTAAACACCACCGGTTTCAGGGGCGAGACGCCGGAAGGAGAGCCTTACGGCGCTGTTGATCGTCTCAGAGTGATTGACGGCTGGCTCACCCAATCACGAAGGGATGTTGATTTTCAACTCTCAAGCATGTCCGGTCAACAGAGGGGCCTAAACAGGAAGTTGGGTGTCTTTCAAATGACCCCCACAGTACGCTTTGCTTGTTCCAGATTACTACCTGCCCAAGGAGGATGTGGAGTTCTACCAGTTCTGCTACGTGGACGGCTCGGGCCAGGTGCGAGGGGCCAGCACGCCGTTCTGCTTCAAGCCGGCGGCGGAGCAGGGCGCGGACGGCGGCCCCGGCGGCGACGACGACCTCCTGGTCATCACCACGCAGGTATCATCTGAGAGGGGGCGGAGCCAAAGCGTAGGCGAGGATTTGGGGGAAGGGGGGTTAAGGTGCGCCGAAAGGCTGACCTTCACCCGGATGTTGAATAGCAGGTCGGTAAATAACTCCAGGAACAACCAGGATTTCATCCGAAAGCACATTTGACCCAGACGTTCCCGGAGCAACGCTCTCCAAAGTCAACAGAGATGTTTTGACTCCGCCTGCAGGAGCAAGTGGAGCAGGGCGCACGTGAGCGCGCACAGCTCGCGCAAGAGGCAGAGCGGACCAAAGAGGAGAACGAGCGGCTGAAGCAGGCCCTGCGGGAGGAGCAGCGGCGGGTCGGCGAACTCGAGGTCCATCGGAGCTTCGCCGCCGCGGGAAGGAGGAGGTGGAAGAGGAGGGATCTGACCCACGTTTGCTTCCCTGGTTCTGCAGGAGCAGAAGGAGCAGAGCCGGACGGAGATGGCCGAGCTGGCGAGGGAGGCCGGGCGGCTCAAGGGAGAGCTGGACGCGCTGAAACAGCAGGAGGACACCAAGGTGGGAGGGGTTTGAGAATCCCAGCAGCCGCTGAGCACCTTCGGATCCTGACGTCGAAGCTTAATCCTTAAAAAATATAAATATTTTATTCATTTTAATTGATTCGATTTAATAAATCAATATCAGGAGGGGATGTGATTATTTAATAATAATAATAATAATAGAATTTAATAATAATCGAGAAATTACCAGAATGTAAAAAAAAGAGGGAAATCTGTAAGAACGAGATCAGATTTCTTGTATAAAATGAGGGGGCAGTAAAAAAAAAAGGCATAAAGAGCTGTTATTTGCTTTGCGGTTGCCGCTACCAGAATGAAATAAAAGATAAAATGAGATTTCCTGAAAACTTAGACTAAAACGCAATACAATAAATAAAAGAGAAAACAGGACCGGAAAATGAGAGAGAAATTAAATTGGCAAAATCAGCAGAAGATGATTAGACACAGATTAGCAGGAATTGACCCTGTTATCAGCGGTTGCGTGGAGGATGAAACAACCACCGGTGCTTCCAAAAATTGGGGTAAAAAAATGTACTCCCGGAGGCAATGATGCGTTCAGGGCCCGCCCTCCGGGAGAGGAAATGCTGACAGAGAAACACTGAAACTTATGAAGGGGAGTGATTTCCGTCCGCCGTCTGAACCCCGCCGGCGTCTCCTTGTCTAGATCGGCCGGCTGAGGGAGGAGCGGCAGGAGCTGCGTGGGAGGGTGGACCTCCAGGCGCAGGAGATCGCCAGGTGAGACCAGCCTGGAGAGGTTTAGAGGGGCAATTAAGGTTTAATTTTAATTGAATTGAAAAATGAAAAAATCAAGTATTTTGGTTCTTACGGAATTTTTTATTGCCCATTTTCAAACAGAGAACTGAAACTTTTGAATCGCACAATTTTCTTGTCATTTCCCAGGCAATCGTTTGTAACTGTGCATTTTCTTACTTGAACTTTCGCTCGTTCCCTGGTAAATATTACTATTGGCTCATTTATTTTCTGATTTTCAGATCAAACTTGATGAAAGTATTTCTAAGTTACATTTTATTTCATTGTAATCATTTTCTTCTTGTAATTATCCAGGTCATTCTTGTCTTTTTTTTTTTTACTTAAACTTTCACTCTTCAGGTGAATGTTTATTTTTTTTATTTATTTTTTTTGCTATTTTATATTTAATCCCCTTGATGGTATTTCTTATATTCTGCAAATTGACAGTCAAACTAAATTTAATTTCCCCATCATATTATCATTATTTTCATATTAAAATTATTTCAATTGATTTTTTTTTTTAAATTTTTTTTTTTAATCTATTTATTTTTTATATAATCAATGCGATCAATGTACCGTGAGTTTTTTTGGCCCTTTTTAATATATTTATCTGTGTACATGACATTGTCCTGCCCCGCCTTCCAGGCTGACTTCCAAACTCAGAGAAAGCGACAGCGAGCTCCAGAAAATGGAAGACACCATGCAGCTCCTGCAGGTGAGAAGAACCTCCTCGGAAACGTAAACGGATGCAACAGCCACGGCTGCTTTCGATGGCCGCTAACACTTAGCATGCTAACGTAGCGTTTATTTCCATCGTTTATTTAAATGTTGCTAATCTCTAGCCAAACACTTGTTTTGTAATGTAGTCACGATAAAACGCTGGGATTCGTGAAGAATTCGTAATAATTTGGGAGTTCCTGCAAACTAAAAGTGATTTCTGGTTATTTCTCAACTAATTATTGCTAACTAGCTGGTACTTTAATTTCCATTTTTTTATGATAATGTCTCTTTGGGGGTCTGACACGAAACCCGGGTTTTCTTCCGACAACGTTGCTCAGAGTCGCCGCCCTTGTGGCTAAAGCCAGACTGCGCTCCCTCCGCCAGGTCGACCTGCGTACCTGCGAGATGGAGAATGACAGGGCCTCCTCGGAGGTGCAGAAGCTGCAGAACCTCGTGCAGATCGCGGAGGAGAACCGTCAGGGGCTGAGCGCCGAGGTCGGCTTGGAGGGGGCGCCGCAGAGCAACACAGAGGAGGAGCTGATGGTGGGTGACGGCCTCTGTGAAGACGTAGCAGGAAGTGATTTTTGGAGCTGAGGTTCCAGATGGACCAGGAACATGCACGCCTCGGTTTGCGTTGAAAGTGACAGGCGTTTGCCGTGTGGCCCTCAGGTGGTGTGTCAGGTCCTGCGCAGCAAGCTGGAGGGCCTGGAGAGGAGCCTGGCGGCGGAGAGAGAGGAGTCCGGGGAGTACCGGCGGAGAGTCGAGTCTCTGGACGAGGAGGTGGGGCGGCTGAGGAAGGAGCTGGGGAGCGTGGGCTCGCAGCGTCAGCAAGCGGAGGCGAGGATCAGCGCGCAGGAGGTGAGAATCCACACTTCCTCGAATGGAGGTGTGTTCGCCGTTGAGCGACCTCCAAAGCTAATCGTCCTTCAATTTTTTTTTTTTTTTCCTCAGCTGGAGCTCAGAGAGGCACGTGAAACCATCCAAGCCAAGAACGCCGTCATTGGGGAGAAGGAGCTCGAGATCGCGTTTCTGGAGCAAGAGAAGAAAGAGCAGGCCAGAGAACAGCAGGTACCAGGAGGGCTTCTCCGGGTCAGGAGGTGACTGGAACTGATGTGCTTGTCGTGAACGAATCGTTCAAATTTCAGCATCCTTTTGACTGACTCATGAGTCACGATTCCTTTTCTAACTCGTTCACTAACTCGACCGTCCTCTTGCTAGCTAGCCAACTGCATACAGCAGCCTGGACAGCATCTCTTACAAGTTAATGTTAGATGTGGGCAGGGAAACATCTCTGGTTTCCTGTTTCAACTCATGTCCTCCTTTTCTTCGCTGCTATGAAGCGTTGAAAGAAGAATCAGAGCTCTCACATTGGCTGAGAGCAAACGACTCTGTAACTCAAAAAAACGATTCACTCGGTAGCTCACAGAAGCCCTCCCCGCTCACAAAGTGAACGACTCACTCTGTAACCCAATGGACAAATCACTAAACAGCCTTTCCCACTCACCAAATGAACGACTCTCTCACAAACTCAATGAACAAATCACTCAGCATCTCACAGTAGGCGTCCCCACTCACAAAAGGAAAGGACTCACTCAGTCACGCAACAAACCAATCCCTCGGTAGCTCGCAGTAGCCTCACTGACTTGCCAAACAAACGACTCTCTCAGTAACTCAGCGAACGAATCACTCTGGAGCTCACAGTAGCCATTCCCACTCACAAAGCAAACGAGTCACTCTTTAACCCAAGGAACAAATCACTCAGCAGCCTTTCCCACTCACCAAATGAACGACTCTCTCACTGACTCATCGAACAATTCACTCAGCAGCTCAAAGTAGCCTTCCCCACTCACAAAGCAAATGACTCACTCGGACACGCAACAAACGAATCTCTCGGTAGCTCACAATAGCCATTCCCACTCACAAAGCAAACGACTCACTCTTTAACCCAACAAACAAATCACCCAGCAGCTTTTCCCACTCACCAAAAGAACGACTCTGTCACCAAATCGATGAACGAATCAGTAGCTCAGAGTAGCCTTCCCCACTCACAAAGCAAATGTCTCACTCGGTCATGCAACGAGCGCATCCCTCGGCAGCTCACAGTAGCCTTTCCCACTCACGAAGCGAACGACTCACTCGGCTATGCGACGCCCGAATCCCTCGGCAGCTCACTGTAGCCTTTCCCGCTTGCAAAATGAACGACTCACTCAGTGGTTCAGATTAGCAGCCCTACTCAGAAAATGGGCGAGTGACTCAAAAACACAACCAAACGGTCAGGATGGAGATCACATGCAGGATAACTGTGATGGAATTCCCCTCGAAAACAGACCCTGAGGGGGGAGCTGGAGGGGCTGCGCAGGGCGTACGACGACGTCAGCGCCGCCGTCTACTCCGAGCCTCCAACAGGGCCCAGTACGGCCAGCCGGGGATTTCAGCGTGCGGAGGAGGAGGTGGAGGCGGACCTGCAAGACGACAGCGGTGAGTCAACCTGTCAAACATCGAGACAGGAAGTGACCATTTATAAACGTGCTTTATAAATAACCTCTTACCTCTGACTCTGAATGACTTGTGTTGCCTTGCAGGAACCGTGACAGAACCAGAGGAACAGGTGGGTGGAACCCGCTGCGCAGGGATCTCAGAACTCTGGAGGTTCTTGATGGAAAAACGCCTTCACCGGGTAGACCAGGAATGAATTTTCGGTCTTGTATCAGCGATCAATATCAGTATCTGTGCGCGATCCGTATCTGATCACCTTTCTGCCTATTAAAGTTTTACTTTTTTTTTTTTCTTTAAATTAACATCTTTCGGATGCCGCGGTTATCGACAGCACCCTCCTGCCGCGAAACTATTTTGTCCCGTGTCACTTAAACATACCACAGGTATCAAAGTGGAATCCCCCAGAGCATTGTGGTTTCCTGCACCAATGATAGGTCTTGTGTCAGCGATCAATATCAGTATCGGTGCGTGATCGATATCTCATCAAACACCTTTCTGGCGATAAAGCTTACTTTTTTTTTCTTTAAATTAACATCTTTCTCATGCCGCGGTTGTCGGCCCCAGTGTCCTGCCATGAAATTATTTTGTCCTACGTCACTTAAATGCACCACGAGTATCTTCAACGTGGAAACCTCCAGAGCATCGTGGTTTCCTGCACACACGAATTATAGGTCTCGTATCAGCGATGACTATCAGTATCGGTGCGTGATCGGTATCTGATCAGACACCTTTCTGGCGAGCATTGCGGTTTCACTTTTAATGACTGACATCAGGTGTATTTCTTGCCATCGAAAATGTGTGTGTGTGTGTGTGTGTCTGTCCGTACAGTTGCCGGTGTGTGGCCACTGTCATGAGCGTTTCCCCGGCATCACTCAGCTGGAGCTGGAGCAACACCAGCAGAGTCACCGCGTGTGTCCCTTCTGCATGATGCTGTGCGACCACATGGAGCAGGCCGTCTTTGAGGACCACGTCTACAGCCACGAGCTGTGACAGCGTGGACATCGGAATGACTGTGTGTGTGTGTGTGTCTATGTGTGAGAGAGAGAAACGCTGCATCTTACAGCCTTTGCTGACGAAGAGTGAAGGGTTTGATGGTGGTCCCTGCTTGAGGTCTCCATCTGAACTCCGTCTAAAATGAATAATGATTCACTGATTGCACCGTTTTGTGTTGCGTGCACTTTAAGAAAAAAAGTGTTTAAATAATTTTGCTAATATGACTATTATTAGGGTTTGTTACAGGTTTAGGATGGATTGAAAAAACAAAAAACACCTTAACTATGGAGGTGATGGGGGGTTGATGATTGTATATCCAAGATGTCTGAACGGTGAAGAGATTCTACTTGTAAAACTCAAACTAAAATCCAGATAGGTTTCCCTTGGTAACATCATTTTTAGAATTACCAGAAAGTGTCCCTGGAATAACTTAAAACCCACGAGTGAGCGGGAAACTAGTGAGAACAGTTTGGACAGAAGGCATAAATAAGAGGATCTGTGCAATTTATAATTACAGAATTAAAAGGAGAAAATCTCCCAACTCAATCCTATTTATTTCAATTCTGTTGAAACGTCACACATTAAACAGCATCTGGACTGCAGGGGATCTGTCGAGTTTGTCGGTCGAATGTCACGGCGACAATAAAGCTGAAGTTCAACCGTCGGTCCAAAGTTTCCTTCGTTCGCCGCAAACTGCTTGAGATATGTGAGTGGAAGGGGAAACCCTGTTTGCAGCCATGGAGGGAGAGTCTTAGGCTGCCAGGGAAAGTGTCCCTCCTCGTGTCCGCAACATGATCTCCGCTCCCTCCCCGTGACCGCGGTCCGGCCCGCCAGGGACTTGTTGCATCACTTGGCAGCGTAAACATGACTCAATATGACCCTCAGCTTAGGAGAGCGTTACGAGGTGGAACCGTGTGACAGGGAGGAAGTGATGTCATGCGGTGAGGGCGGCGGGACATGGCGGTTTTGTAACACTTTGTAAATACCAAAAAAAAAAAAAAAAAAGTGAAAGGTTACTTAACATTGCGTCAGGGGCAAGAGGCGGGGTTTAACCTCGACGGGTGCCCTGTCAATCACAGCGTTACGGAGACGCCTACGTGAACGCCACGCTTGATTGCAATCAGACATTGATCAGTAAAAGGAAACGAATCGCCACGCTGACGTGTGATCACGACTGGTTTTCTTTTATGACAAGAAAAAAAAAAAAAAAAAACGATTTGCTGAACAGTGAATGTAGACCGTCCGTCAGGATATGTAGCGTTAGGAATGCTAACGGCAAACCCGGGATGTGTGACAGTGATCCAATATTGATTTCTGCTGTGAATTGATGAATTGTACGCTGCTGTTAAAGTGCGGTTTTGATCTTAGTCCTGGTCAGACGCTTGTGTCCCAGCCGTCTCCTGTGATTTGCTGTGGTGGGTCTACAGCCACGGCTGCAGCCGTCCAGCATTTTACACCTTCCGCCGTCAGCAAGGCTTCAAACCGCTTCAAAATATAAGTCCAGGCCCTCCTTCATCGGCACTTTTGAGGAGGTGAGGTGGTCGGAGGAGCCCCCGGGTCCACCTGCAGCTCCTTAAGGAGTCATCTGATTGGCCTCCTCCGGCGTGACATCGCGTGAGGTCAGCTCAGAGAAGAGGGCCGGCAGCCAGTACTGGGGCTCCGTGGCGGCTTGAGAGTCGATCCACGCCAGGCCTTCCTTCAGCAGGTGGTCCTGCGGGGAGAAGGTCAAAGGTCAAAGGTCAAGCCCTTAAAAGGACTGTTTGCTCACTAAGGATAATAACAGATTCAGTTGACGGGTGACAGTGTATTGAAAATGACATTTCACTGGAATATTTGATTTGTGAAGTCATGAGCAGGTGATTTAGAGTTCTGACCCAGTGTGTGTGTGTGTGTGTGTGTGTGTGTCCTGAGCTCCTGTCAGCTGATGCGCTTCACACCTGACACGGTCTGATGTTTATGCAGCTGGTCTGTGGTTCAAACCATCTTTAACCATCAGCTCTCCAGTTCTACAGCCACGTTGTCGCCTAGCAACGCCCCAGCACGGGGGTGGGGATCCGATGAATTTATGACGGGAGCGGACAGAAATTAAAACCCCCGGCTGGTGAGGAAATATTTACACAGGAGATGCCGCGGGAGCTCAAAGACGAGGCTAAAAATAATCAAAGTGGATAAACGAGACAGGGATCCGGGGTTTGGTCACTGAAAACAAACAGCGTGGCGTTCACTGACCCCTCTCTGGGCCGGGATTCCGAAAAGGCGCGTCTAAAAAAGGACCGTGCGCTCAGAGGGACTCACCAGGACGTGGCACGCGCGCTCTTTCTCCCACTTAAGACTCTCCTTGATCTCGCTGACGGTGACGAAGCCCTTCTTCTGCGGAGGAAGGGAGAACCAGGCGGCCAATCAGAACGTCTCAAAGCTGACACTCTGTCATTGGTCACCCCCGAAAAACTCAAAAGAAACACTGGAAGTTTGGGGGAATGCATTTTTAACATGAAGTCTTGAGGGCCGGGTTTTATTTGAACGAAGATTCGGTGTTCCTTCCCAAAAGTGAATCGGGTCCGAAACACCCGCTGGACGGAGCGGTACCTCGGCCAGCTGCAGAACCACCGTGTGGTCCATGTTGAGCTCCGCGGGAACCGACTGCACCAGGTAGGAGCCGCCAACGGGAATCATCCCGAAACCGTTCCCCATGACCTTCAGCTTCTTGATGGCTCGCACCAGGTCATCCCTGTGGGGGGGAGAGAAACGGAGAGCTGTTCCAACACAGGCCGCATCAGATCAGACTGCCATCTTGTGGTTGAGGACACTCACTGGCTCACGTCCTGGGCGTATTTCCCTCTCCCTTTCAACACCCGCTGATGGAGCTCGTCCAAAGTGATGAGCCCTGGAAGAGAACGCTCTGGTAAACATTTCGAAGACGGCTAATTTTAGAATCTTATGCCGCTGGCACTCGTGATAAAACGGTGCGCATATCACGGGGCTGACGAGGCCTCCAAATGAAAAAAAGACGACGAAAACGACGCGGCGGCTCGGCTTCCGCCCCGGTGGTACCAACCTCCGTTTCTGTGTTTGAGGGCCAGACACACTTCGATGATCTGCACACCCAGTTCGTAATAAAAGTCGCCGACACCCAGCATCTCGGACCAAAAACCTTTGCCAGCTGCAAAACAAGTGAAAAGTTAGCTTCTCAACATAAATTCAGTCCTCCACCAGCACAGTGATGAACTCTCCTTATCTCGTTTGGATTCTTACATTATTCATTTCAATTTATTTCTTGCTAATGTTTAAGTTACTTCTCCAGGACACGACTCAAAAAACTATCTAATGGGGAAAAACAACAGGGATATTTCACTGGAAAAGTACTAATCCTGACAGAGAAATGTCAAAAATAAATAAGTGAACGTTCTGGAGGGTTCTCACAGGCGAGGGGGTCCACTCCAATGGTAGCACACATCTCCTGAAACTGAACCCTGAACTGCGGGTTCTTGCGGATCTCTTGCTTGTGTTTGCTGGCAAACTCCTCCAAGTTGGACTTGAAGGTCTCCAGCTGCTTCGACATCTAGCGGAAACACAGTTTACTGTACGATAACAACATTGGAAACAGTTCTTTCATCAACCGCTTAAAGGGGAAGTATAAGAAATAGATTAAATTTACTTCTGTATCACTTGACAATGAACAAATTAGTGAAGATAGAAAAGCACTTTGATTGAAATGGGACATAAAAAAATTAAAATAGATCAAATCCGAAAAGGCACAACAATAAAACATTGATTCAAAGTTCCCTCGGTGAGATTAGACTCTCGGTGCAACTTGTAGAGAAATCTCCAGAAAGAGATGCAAATTTGCTGAGGTAAGAGCTGATCTGGAAGAAATTGGGATCACAAAAGCCTCTTGGGAATAAAATACTAGAACTTGGCTGGATATCTAAAAGGGCGCATCAGTAGCTTGGAAATGAAAAGATAATAGAAATCAGAAAAACAAGAATTAGCCAAACACCCATAGATTACCCGACATTAACCTGAATAGGAAGTCCAATAAAGATGGAAGCCATGAAAATAATACAAAAAAAAAAAACCTTTTCAACAGCAGTTAACAACAAAAAATAACTTTAAAAGGACTAGAATGCTTAAAAATGGTTGCCTCGGCAAAGATTTTTTGCATTTGTATTTGAATGTATTGCTTTGTTAGCTTGAATGCAACAGAAAGCGGTACTTCCGGTAAACCCAAGAGACAGGAAGTGTGTACCTGCTGAGCGTTAGCAGGAATTTCACCGACTGTCGGGGGGGGGGGGAAACGGAATAACGTAAATATACATCATAACCGTATTTCCTACCTGGACTATCTGATCCTCCGCCAGAACCGTTCCCCTCTCCTTATACTTGGCCTGAAAGAATGGGAAAAAGTTACAGATAAAACATGAAAATGTTTCTTTTCACAGGTTAGGCTAATGTGGGAACGCTAGTGTTGTTGTTGTGGTCACCTCTGCTAGCTTCTTCTTGGCAATAGCTCCCGCACCGACACCCCTCCGATGCATCTTGCTGTAGTGCGATTCACACAAAAAAAATTCAACCATAAAAGCGTTATAAAAACATCATGTTAATAGTTTAGATAACTACTCCTACCACTTCGGGTATGTTCCTGTCACTGTAGTTCCGTTGCCTTCCCAGTCTTCTCCTCAGTGCGCACCTCTTCGTTAGTGTTGCGTTAGCTTCCACGGTCGTCGCTAAATATAATATAAATTAAGACATGAAATCAAACGCGACATTTTTTCGGGGGAAATCACGTTTGTTACTAGAATATCAGCAAGTTGTCTGGTGCAACTGTTTCCATTTTGATTGCACGGAACACGGAAGAAGATTTAAACCCCCTATTTATCGACTACTGCCCCCTAGTGGAGCGGCGTGTGACGCGGCCCATTTTTACGAATTCCAACTTCCGTGAAATCAACATTTTCGACAGAAAATTAAAAAAATGTTGCAAAATTTAATGAAAAGAAAACTTGTGATGAAACTTTTTTTGAAGCCTGAAGTATCCCACAACTAATTTTTCATCATGTGATAGGAAAGAGAAAGAAAAGAATGCCTTTTTTGACTGTGAAGAAAAAGGGACAAACGTAGACTTAGCCCAAATGTTTATGTTGGTGATGGATTAATTTAACCAAATAAGACCGCCTGTTGTTCCTAAATGAAAATTTATCATTAGCACAGTGAAAATATTATTTGTGTTTTGACCATTTGAATTGGTTGTTGTGTGGAATGGCATGAAAAAAGGTTAAATTACTAGGAATTATTATGACTACAATTTCGATAATTATAATACTTGCATGACATGTCGGGAGATGTTTTTGTCATGTGTCCATCATCGAATACTTTTCATCTAGTTTAAATGTGTCCATTTTTGTGTTCTTGACATAAATTAGATATAAATGTCATCTTATTTTATTGATTTTATTAGCAGTCTGTCGTGTTCTATGGCGTTTCTTTCTTCTTTTTTTTTTTTTAATAGGGCCGCGGGTCTCATGGAAACCTAAACACAGAAATGGCCATCCAACACATTACGCATGCGCACTAGTGGGCGCTTTAAAACAAGTCTTGAGGAGGGAACATGAAGGCACTTGCAGGTGGACTTGAATAACAGTCGAGGTGAGATCGTAACCCGCGTTTGCACGCCATCCAAGAGGCGTCCGGTCGTTCTACGGGTGTCACGACGCGGTCGTGACACCGGCGTCGCCCCCGGACGCGCATTTTTGGAGGCTAAACTAGCCGGCTAGCCTTAGCTCGCTAGCTAGCTGTTATTGTTTTTCGTGATTTCGCGAGAGCCAAAATGGAGGAGTCGACTGCCGCCAGCGTCCTCCCTGGCCACTCCCGACACCTTTATTTAAACCCCGTCGGCGTCGAGGCTCGGCCCGACACACGGCCGAGCTGAATATCCCCCAAAAGCCGGCATTTTGGTGTGAAAATAACGCCTGCGTGCCCGCGCCGCGCTAATGTAGCCTAGCTCGAAATTCAAAGCCCCGGCGAGGGTTCGAAGAAAAGGGATGCCCGGGGATCCGGCGTTGCGGCGTCGGTGTGCGTGAACAAGAAGAGGCGTTCACGTCCTCCGGGGTTCCCGGGATATCGGTTTTCCCGATGCACCGGCGACCCTCCGTTTGCCTTTGTTTTTGCAGGAGAGCCGCCGTGCAGCTCACATGGCACGCAACCGTGCTCGTCGCCGAGGCGTCGCAGGATGAGAAGTGTTCGCCATGAGTATGAGAGCGACCCTGTTCTCCAGCGCAGGACCCCAGCAGGACGCTGACGCCGTCGCCTTCGACAACACGCACATCGGTCCCGCCACCGTGAGCCCCGTCAGCCTCAAGAGGGACCCCCGCGACTTCGTGGCCGATGTCCACGACTTGCACGGAGGCGAGATCCCGAGCAAAGCCAAGGACTTAGACCAGAATTACATGACCAGCAAAGTCGCCCTCGCTGCCACAGTCGAAAAAGTAGTTCAAGGAGACGCTCAGACTGTGGGGATTTTGTCCCCTGTCAGACCAATGGGGGGTGAGGGAACCCCGGTGAAAGGTAAACCCCTCTCTGTCGACGGCATGGAAAACCCTCCGATGGCTCTGAACAATAAGGACGCCGGCGCCGAGGACAGCGGCAAGGGGGTCGTCCCCGGGGTCCTCGGCGCCGCGTCCATCGAGCTCTCGTCTGAGGGCAAGTGGAGGAACATCAGGAAGACCCCGGCCAACCCTCACGCCCAGGCCAACTGCCTCCGGCAGATCGTCCTCCTGCACCTGGACCTCATCGAGCAGCAGCAGCAGCAGCTCCAGTCCAAGGACAAGGAGATCGATGAGCTCAAAGCCGAGAAGGAAACCGTACGTAGGGCCGCTTTCGGGAAAAGCGGGCATTCGAAAGTTTCCCTGGATGGCCTTTAACTCTTCTTTCGTTCCCACCCCCGTGCAGTTGCTGGCTCGCATCGAGCGCATGGAGCGCCGGCTGCAGCTCACGCGGAAGGACCCGCCGCGCGACAAGCGGCTCTTCCAGCCTCTGGAGCCGTGGACCCCTGACAAGGAGGACATGTGGGACCTGGACGTGGAGGAGAGTCCGCAGCCCAACCCGGCCGCCCTGGTGCCCTTGAACCGGGGCAGCAAAGGCCAAAAGAGGTAACGGCCGTGGAAATCACAGATTCGGCAAAAACAGTGGAATAACATCTCTTCCTCGCTTTTGATTATACACCTCTGTTATTCAGGCATGTCAACAAACCGGTCCACCCAAGCTACATTGCAGCGAGTCACGCAGGGCTCCTAAATATTTCACAGTTTTAACACGTCTTACTTTCCAAAGAAAGACCCCCCCCCCCCCCAAAAAAAAACAAAAGTGTTTATTTGCAGAAAAAGGTCATTTATGAATGGTATCAGAAGAGGTCCTGGAAAATAATAGGTATTCTAAAAACGGTTTCAGGTAATTAGCTTTCAATTATACCTGTAAGTTATCATTACAAAAATAATGCCAGTATTTATTAACATATATTTACACAGTTTTAGGCTATACAAGTCATATTGCTATTTTTTTTTTTTAAATTCTAGATATTCCAGCATTTCATGTTGTATTTAGTTATTTATTATTATATCTACTTAGTTCCCTGCTTTGCCGAGTGTTTTTGTGCTCTTGAATTGGTATTTTTTTTACACCTCCCCCTCCTCCTGTCCTCAGGAAGTCGTGTTTCGGCGACGCCAAATCCCAAAAATCGCGGGGCAAGAGCGCCAAGCTTAGTCCCCAAAAGCCCGACATGCAGCCCGGCTCCCCGAATCAGAGGGAGCTGCGCAGCAAGGAGTCCCTGGAGGCCGCCGTGCCCGCCAGGCCGGGCCCGGAGAGGGACGGCGCACTCACGTGCAAGGAGGAGCCCGAGCTCAGCTGCCAGATCGAGGATCTGCCCTTCATGTCGACCACAGAGATGTACCTCTGCTGCTGGAACCAACCTCCTCTGTCCCCTCTGCGTGAGACTTCTCCTAAAAAGGAGGAAGAGGTGGCCAGTGAGTGGACTCCTCATGTAGTACATGATATGCTGATTGTTTGTAAGCCTAATCTATATCCCATCTTTAATCACCATATCCCTCTAACCTGCCCGGCGCGCTGTACCACACTGACCCTGCCTCCTTCTGTCTCTGTGCCGCCTCTTAGTTCCGTCTTGGAGGGAAAACTACATCGAGCCCCTGGAGGAGGACCTGTCCTTCAACAACCCCGAGGTGAGACCCGGCCGCAGCAGAGCGCACCTTTCAACCTCAAGCTCCTCAATCATGACACCCGCGCGGTGGTTGTTTCCCCCCCCCCCCCCTCCCCCCCCCACCCCCCCGGCCAACACCGGGTCCCTCAACCGCCCTGGCAGGCTGGGCC